>JANQBM010000004.1:20562461-20581516 GCA_025594535.1 Erythroxylum domingense
GGGGGGGGTAGGTTTGGTTTGAGGGTTTGGGAATGAAGGAATGAAATAATTGTAAAAAATAGTGTTTGTTTTGAGGTTTTCAATTATTGGGGAATGGATTTATTCCATTAAATTTGGGAATCTACTAAACCCACCAAGGGGGCTGGATATCGAGTTTTCATTTCAATCTAAGTTTTTATCACGTTTATTTTTTACCCTTTTATTACCAGCCTTTGTCCTACCATCCTCTTTACTTCCGTATCGCCTCTCAATTCTTTACTAGGGATGTCAATAAGCCGGGCCGAGCCGGGCTGGGCCTGGGTCGAGGGAGGGCCACAAGTCTGCCAGTGGCCCGCGTGGGCCGAGCCAAGCCCTAGTTGAGGGCGGGCCACAGGTTGGCCCTTGGCTCGGCTCACCTGCGGGCTGGCCGGTCCTTGACCCTCCGGGTTAGGGGGACCTGATCGGGTCGGGACGACCCATTTATATATATATATTTTTTTTAAAAAATACAAAATGACGTCGTTTTGGATAAAATAGGTAGGCCGCAGGCCGGGCTTTGGCTCGCGAGGGCCAACCACATTTAACCCGTGGCCCAACCCGATGGACCATGGTCTGCCCGTGGCCCAGCCAATCTGGGCCAAAAATAAGGCTGGACCGAGCCGGGCTGACTGGGCCGAAATTGCCATCCTTATTCCTTATGATCTCCCATCCTGCCTTATTGCGTCTCATCAACGAAGGAATTTTTTGTTCTGCGTCTCTATATGGAAACTGATTAATTTTTTTTCTTGTAAGTTAAACATATAGAGATAGCCTCAATAAACATATAAAGAACAAATTATTTTCATTTTTATTGAGAGTAAAAATGGTATTATATTATCTTTCATTCTCATTAATGCAACAAACTAAACAATATTATTGGTATTAATACAGAAACCCAAGTTACAAACCAAACATCATTTTTTTATTTTTCATACCCATCCCCATCCTCTTCTACTATTATACCCATATTCATAGCCAACCCCGTGCTCAAACCAAACGCCTAGTAAATTCATTTCAAGCCTCAATCAAGTCCGAATGCACCAAAGTTACGTGACTTATACTTAGTTAATTCAACAATCACCCAAAACAAAAAAATTTTCATTGTAAAGCATTGCCCACGATCGTGGAGGACCTTTCCACGATCTTGGGATGAATGCCCCTAACATGCACTATCTAATTTCCCTCAATTCTCTACGAATTTCACTTGAAAGCACAACTAACACTTGCATTTTTTTCCAGATTACATGTCCTTAAAAGCTACCTCAATTTATGTCAATGTAACTTCTATTTTGGCTACATTTAGGCTCTCTAAATTCTATTCATTTATATTCTAAACAATCACTTCTTACATATACCCTTACATCCCCAATTTTCCAAATTTAAAACACCTTCATAACAATCCATTAATTATACTTTATTTATACCTCAATTCCTCATCAATCTCATCTCAAATTTCATCTCAAAATTATTCATTTAACAACTCATAACTATTATTTTTCATGCATGTAAAAACAGAACAGAAACTACTATTTGTGCATCATTTTCTAGCACTCATGTACACTAATATCACAATCAATCCATCACCAATTCAATCATCATCAAGTACTATTAACATATGTCATAAGAGATCAATATTTCACTTACTTGATCAACTCAATTGCCTCCTTATTTATCAAGCTAACCTAACCTTCTATGCATGCAAGATCATCTCAAATACAAGGTGATAATGGACATAACTTAGGCAGAAGTTCAAAGATGTGAGGAAGAAGTGAGTTCTTAGTGGTGAGAGGGATTAATCACAGCAGAAACAATAAAGGAGATGTTTCTGCATTAGTTTACATTATTAAGTGCAAGGTCTATGTAATACAATGATACTTGTCATGTTTGCATGCAAGCCACTTGTCCTCACCTTATCCTTCCAAATGTCATCATGATCCTAGGTCATTTGTCTCTCAATCTCTAATTCATTTTTCATTCAATATCTAAACCATTTGTTATTAAATCTCTAAGACATTTGTCACTCAATTCTATTGCCATGTGTCTCTTATTTCATAGGTCTAGTCATCCTAATTTTTCACATGTCAACTTGTCTTACCAATTGACATTTTTTCTAGACTAAATGTACATATCAATTCATCAATCTATCAATCTCTCAATTGTAACAACTAATTCCAAGTTACTAATTATAATCCATCAATTCTTATCATTGGTAAACCAAAGTACAAGATACTGGAAATATACATTCATGTCACATTCATTTTAGTTTCATATCCCGGAATGTGTCAATTAAGTACGATTTGTCTAACTCACAATTTATGTGTGTATGCTAATATTATGCATTTGAATACAATCATAAAATCATGTCATGAATGTAACAAATTCATTCTATATGATGCCACTCATATAACTCAATAGTCTAACACTTTAAATCCTTTAACAATTTGAGAGACGAGATACCACAAATATAAATAAAGATATAATAAAATAATATTAAACTAAGTGAAGTACTAAATATATTATAAAAATAATCTCATAATTTTGACAATTATAAAATATATTATTATTAATAAATTTATTTTAGTATTATTAGTTACTCTATTATAATCAAATTAAACAATATATTAAAGATGAAGTTTAATAGAAGGACAAAGTAAGTAAAACAGCAAATTAAATAAATTGAGAAAAAAATAAAGAAAATAAGTAAATTGGAAAATATATAACTTAGACAACTTCGCAAGAAATTAAAGCGAAGAACAAAAAATACGAAGGAATCAGGAGAAAAAATTTAAAATGAGAATATATAATTAACGCTTTGACTATTTAATCTTTCCTTTATCTTTTTCTCAAAATTGGGTTTAACTTTCCTCATTTTGCGGATGGTATTAGGTAGGATTATTCTCGCATAACACTAATCTTGTTTCTTTTGCCCTATTAGGGAAATCCCATGCAAGGTACTGAATTCTAAAGGCGACCTTTAGTAACCAAAACTAGCTTCTTAGTTCTTTCAACCCCTCCTCACCCTTTTCCTAGTGCCCGTATTAAACATACTCCTATTAGTTCAAACGCCTTTGACTTCCCTCCTTTACCTTTACCTCATCCCTAATTCTTCTCCCAATCCTAATACCCTTAGCTCCTTTACTTGAAGCGAGCAACAATGTTAGTGCATCAAAGGGTACAACATTTTCTTATACTATAAATTAAGTTGCATGCTTAAAAACCAACTCTAATCCCTTGATTCCTCAACCTCTTAAAGGTTCTTTGTAAAACCTTGAGTCTTTCCTTTCATTGAATATAAATTTTTATTTTTGGTAAATAGTATTTTGATGAATAGTAAATTCAGGTGAATAATGATTTTTAGGTAACCCAATCCTAAAATATTGAAAATTATCTGAAATAAGTATTAGATTCCAATGATACTGAAACGGATCAAAAATAAGTCTGATCAGATGGATCTTTGGAGTTTCGAAAATTTAGGAGCAAAATGTCCTTTTTGGAAAATAATGAATATTGATGATGTTGAACCCATTAGAAATCTTTTTAAGGCATCCTATTAATAAATATTACCCCCAATTATAGTATTTTATGTTCAATTTGATAATAAGACAATTACGAAATATTTTCGAAAAGTAATTATGTTAATTGGTGAATTAAAATTATTAATGTTAATTTCATTTTTTGGTATAAAAGTTAGTGGATTAATGAGTCATTAGAGTGAACTAACAGGAAGGTGACATATGTAAAGCATTAAAGAGTATAAAAAGCCAAAAACTAAGACTAAGTTGCTTTATCTTGGAGAGAGCATCGTGGGAGACCAAAAATAAAAAGGAGAGAAGAAGAGAAAGGGTGATATTCGGCCAAGCTAGAAAGGAAGAAGAGGCAGCTGATTTTTCATGGTTTTGGACCATGATTTGAAGAGAGCTTAATCAAGACTAAGTGTTCTTCAATTGTTCAAAAGATTGAAAGAAAGTGGTAAGTTTTCCTAAGCTAAATTTCTGGTTTTGGGGTTTTTGAGTGGGATAAATTCATGTAAGATCAATGGTAATTTTTGACTTCCCATAGAGTAGATAATAAGTTTCGAAGCATTTAAGGGTTGAAAATAAGAAAATCAACCAAGAAATCAAGCTTGAGAGGATTTGCCATAACTAAGGTTTTTAGTGTGATATGATCTAAAAGTCTATTTTGATGTTACTTTGTATAGAATTGGATGCATATGATAAGAGAGAGAGTCACATTTATTAAGATTCTCTGTTAGGTTCAAGGTTCACTTAAACCAGTCCTATTATTTTAGTCATAACTCAACCTATAGAACTTCAAATTAGGTGATTCTAACTAGAAAGAAAACCTAAGATATAGTACTAAAAATCTCTAAAATAGACCCTGACCTAATTCTGGCTAAATGACATTGGAATTCGAGATTGAAAATGATGACCTGATGTTGCCCCTATGTTATAGCAGCTTGTGACATTTGGTGCATGTTTCTTAATTTAGAAGTTTAAATAGCGTAATTGTTTATGCTATAGAAACTAAAGATATATGGGAAAAAATGTCTAGAAAACTTAAAACCTAATGTGAACATTTACTATATGAAAATTACTGAACAATTGAAGGTATGAATTCTAGGCGGGGGTCATGACCGTGACTCATCATGCATGATCGTGACATATTGAATACGATTAGCCTACGTGTTACACGATTAAATACTAATCTCGAATTCAGTTAAACTGAATATATAGTGTTAGTGCGTTATTTCAAAATTTGGAAATAAATGCCTAAACTAAATGTGCTTTGTGTAGGTAAAGGAAAGGCATAGAACGCGTGAGTATGCTTGACGACAAAGTTACTAAATGATAAGTGTAGTATTTTAATTGTATGATATGAATAAATTCTTTGCAAAAGAATTGATGATATGTAACTTTATATTGTATGATTATCAGTTTTATGGAAATGATATATTACAAGTGAATATTGCTAGTATAAGTGTATATTTTATCAATATATAAATTGAAGTTTGAAAGTTAAATTTCATACGATTTGAAATTACATTAAAATTAGGTTATTGCTCGAGAAAAAGGAAATGAGTTTTAGCCTGTGGTATACCATTAGGATTTACACATGTTATTATACCGATATATAGCGGATAACCTAGTACGGGGAAGCAATATATAACCAAATTACCCTTGGATAAGTGGGCTAGAGGAAGTAGTAAAGAACTGGAACCAAAAGGGATAAGGGTCAGTGTCTGGGGAAGAGAGGTGGAGAAGTGACGAAAGAGTGTAGCAGAGGGATAAGGAGACCTGAAACACCAAGGAGCTATCCAGAGGAGTAGCCATTACTGCGGAATAAGGTAGGCTAGAGAGAAGGCACTCCATCTCACTCTAAAAGTCATCTTTCAGGTTCTTTTCACTAAGCAGGAATTATTAGGTTCACTTCCAACTCTCATAACTTTACCTTATTTACTTGAGAACTGTAAAGCCCACTCAGTAAATTAAAAACTTACCCAACAGCCCAGCCCAACCCAACCCACAATCCATTAAGTTGTATAAAAACACAGATATGGACATGCAAATAAACACCAACTAAACCACCATCTTGTATATCTTTTCTCTTCATTTGTAGCTGGTGAGTGTGTCAAAATGCACCCCTTTGTTCCACATGTAACACTTTCCTTATAGGTTCCCTCATTTTGTTTATTTTTCAGAAATATTGGAGGGGGTTGTAGAGGTTGACAACCCCATAATGCCTTACAATTAGGTAAAAATTCCAATTGCTATATTATGTCATTTTTTGTGAATTTTGATCACACTACAATATTTTATAGTTGGTTTGCATTGTGGTTGATTGGGACAATAATTGAAGTTGCATGAAGGGATAAAAGTAGAGAAAATGGGGTCAAAAATGATAAAAGAAAAGGAGAGGGGAGAAGTGGAGAGGGTGAAGATGATGACATTGTTTTGAAAATTTAAGTTACATGTTAGGGTAGAATAGGAAGTGTAGAAAGTGAAGGGTAAATATGGAATTTACTTACAAGAAGCACATTTTTGGTATTACTTGAAATAGGTAAGGGTAAAATAGGACTTTTAATTATTTAAGGGTATTTTAGTGATTATGGGGGTTAGGTTAGTAAGTATATTATTTTTATAATTAAGAATAAATTAGAAAAGAGAATAATGTTGAATGATTAAGTGTAATTGGGTTAGAAATTTTCTCGTAAATTTGTCTAATAGAATTTTGTAAATTTTAGGTTCGAAAGTCTGATTAAGGAGTAATTGGGAGTATCAATTAGTTGAATCCGAAATCAAAGTAAGGATAACTTTGGACTTTACTCTTAAAATAGAGTACTGTTTTGTTGTTAATAAATTATTTTTATATTGATTTATATTTTGAATTAGTCATTAATTTAATTAATGATTAATAGTTACATAAATGAATTATGTTTAGTTTATTTATCAAATAATTATTATTGTATAAGGTGTTTCATTGGTATGTTTTGTTACATTTTCTGAGGTGTATTGCTTGTTAAGTTGATGGGAAATATGTTAATTAAATAAAGACAAGTAGTTAATAAGTTGTGAATAATTGGTGAAAATCGAGAATTACTAGCTTGCCTAGAATATACTACATTTGATGGTCTTAGATGGTTAGGTTATGTCGATATGAGTGAATGGTGGCTAGGTATTTGTCTTTGGAGCAGATACTGGGGCATCCTGAGTCCCGGGGATGTCTTATGCTGATGATTAGGTACCAAAGTGGTACCAGTATATCCTGAGTCTTGGGGATATCCTGTGTCGATGGCTAGGTACTGGAGTAGTACTAGGGTACCAAGAGAGATTGAGAAATTGAGGTACCCTGTTTTGATATTTATACATTTAATTAAATTTCCACTTGGTAAGAGTTTACGATGAGTTGAGATGAGTCGACAGACCATTGGATGTAAGTCTACTACGTCAAGTTGGGCTAGACAATTTATATAAATATTGGAATCAAACATAAATGATAGTTATAATTAATACGTGTGTTAATCATAATTGGGTAAAATTTTTTAGATTTTGGTTAACTGTTTGGGATAGACTGAGCATTGTTGTGTATATGCGAATTAAATGTATAACTTAATCGGTTAACTAAGTCTTACTATTATTATTTTTAAGTTATTTGCTATTAAGGGTATGGTCGGTTATCCTTACTAAGTAGGCAGCTCACTCCTTGCCATCATTTTTTTAGAGATCGAGATATTGTCGATAACATGTCCACTTAATAACATGTTAAACGTAAATATATCAACATATAAGTTGGAACGATTTACTTTAAGTATCCTTGACTATGACTGATTCTCTCACACTTGGTTTACATGGTTTATGTTTCTATGTTTTAGCCCGAAAGTGCTTCCAATTTACTCTACGATAATTTAAAACAAGGTCAATCTTGATCTATCATAATTCCACCTGATCAAATTTATTTTTGGTCCATTTCCATACCATTCAACTCCAATGTCTTTCGACTATCATTTGACTTTAATACTTATCTCAAGTATTGTTAAATCATTCAGGGTTGGGTCCCCAATTCACCCTTTAGCAAAAATAAAATGTACATTAGTCCGAAAACATCATTCACATAAAATGAAATTTTATAGATACATGAAAAGAAAAGTTTAGGGTTTTACAGACAAACTGAAGTTTAGGTGGGGCCAACAATTTAATTGTGTAAATATATTTGACTATATATATGTTTGATTATGATAGCTCGAGTAGTTGTATTATGTAAAATACTCTTGTATCTAACAAACAATCCTCTCTTTTAGAACTAGTGAGGAATTGGACGATTAATAGTATATTTTGGGAACTATTTGGTTAATTGTGGTTTAATAAATTTTTAAAGATTTTTAGAGCGTCACATTAGGTGATACCGGAGTAAGTTTACATTTCTAAGGACTTATTGAGGAAAAAAATCTAGTAGGAGATTGTGTGATAGTAAATAATGTAAGGACGGGACTGCTAGTGAGGAGTGGTGGAGTGGAGCTACTAGCTGACTTGATAGCGATGTATTTAAAGGAGTTTAATGTAGTTCTTGGGATGGATTGGTTGACACAATATCAAGCTATAATGGATTGTTATGCTAAAGAGGTTATGATAGAGTCTTTAGGTAACTCAAAAGTGATATTTATGGGGGATTACAGAGTGGTCCTAGAATGTGTGATCTCAGCTTTGACTGGTAGACAGTTGATATTGGATGGGTGTGAGGTATATCTAGCTCATAGTATAGATATGAGGGAGGTAAATCCTAGATTAGAGGATATTCCTGTGGTGAGGGAATTCCCAGGAGTATTCTTAGATGATTTACTAGGTTTACTACCTCAACGAGAGATAGATTTTATCATTGAGACTTTGCTTGAAATTGTACCAATTTCCATTACACCTTACAAGATGGCTACTGTTGGGTTACATAAGTTAAAAAGATAGTTAGATGAGTTGTCGGAAAATGGCCTTATTAGACCGAGCACATCACCCTGAAGAGCTCCAGTGTTGTTTGTGAAGAAAAAGGATGGTAGTATGAGGCTATGAATAGATTACCAGCAGCTAAACAGGGTGACAAAAAAAACATGTACACGTTACCGAAGATAGATGATCTTAGATCAACTTAAGGGAGTTGTCATATTTTTCAAGATTAACTTGAGATCAGGATACTAGTAGTTGAGGATAGCTAAGTTAAGTATTCTCAAAATAGCTTTTCGTACTCGATATGGCCACTATGAGTTCCTAGCGAAGCCTTTCAGGTTGAATAATGCACATTCATGGTATTAATGAATAGGGCTTTTCAAGAGTATCTGGATCAGTTTTTAATAGTGTTTATTGCTGATATATTGGTGTATTCGAAGAGTAAAGAGGAGCCTAAGCAACATTTTTATGATTATGTTATAGATTCTAAAGGAGAGACAATTGTATGCAAAGTTGAATAAGTGTGAGTTTTTGATGGAGCTTCTTAGACATGTGGTGTCCCAAAAGGGAATGATGCCTGATCCTTCTAAGGACAAGGCAATTTTGGAGCAGGAGCCACCTAGAAATATATCCTATGTAAAGAGTTTTTCTAGGACTTGCTGGATATTATCAGAGATTTATAAAAGGATTTTCGATAATAACAAGCCCGTTAACCAAAATATTGAAGAAAGAAGTTTAGTTTGAGTGGACCAATCGGTGTCAGGAGAGTTTTAAGGAACTTAAGCGGAGATTGACTTCTAGCCCAAGTTTGGTGCTACTATTGAGTGGTAGAGGTTTTGAGGTAGATATTGATGCTTCAAGGATAAGTTTGGGTGTGTATAGATGAAACATAAAAGGTGATAACTTATGCCTCTCGTCAGTTGAGGTCGTAGGAGTTGAATTATCCCACTCATGATCTAGAGTTAGTGGATTATGCATATTCTTAGGATTTGAGACAATTTTTGTACAGGGAGACATCTAAATCCTTACAAATTAGCATCACCATCAAACTTATTCCAAATTCATGATATGTTCCATGTGTTGATGTTAAGACAGTACCGATTAGATCCGAGTCATGTTATATCGAAGCGTGAGATCGAAGTTACAAATGACATGACCTATAAAGAAGAGGCAATGGAGATATTGGATAGACAAATTATGAAATTAAGGAGAAGGGAGATTCCAATGGTGTGAGTTTTGTGGAGTCATCATCGTTATCTAAGAGAGGCGAGTTAGGAGGAAGAGGATGAAGATTGACATTAATATCCTCATTTGTTTGGATCCTTAGGCGTGTAATTTAATTTCGAGGATGAAATTCTTTTAAAAGTGAGAGATTTGTAAAGCCCACTCAGTAAATTAAAAACTAATAATTTATTATTTCCTCTTATTTTAGGTTGATGATATACTTACTACAAATAATGATATCTACGACTATTTCCCTTAAAGAATCCTTCAACACTCATTTTGAGATGAAGGACCAGAGAGATCTCATCTATTTCTTGATTGCTATCCTATTTCATAAGTCAAGTATGCCTTTAGCGTTATTGCTTGTGTTGGCTTACTATAGTAAGAATGTTATTGAACCCAATACTCATCTCATGGCTATTGATAGTATTCCTCGAGATGATTCCCACTCGCTACCATTGTAGGCTTATCTGCCTCACTATTACATGTCCTGACTTCATCCATGTTATATTTGGTCCAACAGTTTATGTCATAGTCCTAGTGTATATAAGGCTGTATACCTTACTGATCAATGTTTTATCACTAGTTACTACTTCTTTGTTGGTGACACTTGTTGCCTAATATAGCACATAGGCTCTCACGCTAATATTAAAGTAAAACATAATGCCATGACCTTCAGTAGCTCTTCATTGATATAGGACTATTTCTCCGCTGTAATTTTTATTATGAAGAAATTTTTTATACTGTTGAAATTGATTGTTACTTCATTCCATATCATGTAAAGCAAAACTCATTTCACTTACTAATACTTTTGCAAAGTCCCATCCCACATCATATTTCTAAACTCAAATTTGTCTCCTTCTCACTACCTTGAATTTGAAAGAGGATGTTAGAATAATGTGGATAAAATGTTATAATATTTTGTATTAACATCTCACAGTCTGCATATTTCGTATTCATTATAACTACCTAAATTAGACATCTCCTTGGGATATAAATATGGCTCATTCATGGTTCCTGTTTTAATACAACTGAACAACTATATGAATAAATCTGTTCAGCTAAATAATTATATGCATGTATATGTACACGTCGATTTATATGATCCACCATTGCAATAAAAAATCGATCAATTTCAAACAAAAATATTGACTTACTTAACTCCAAGTACATAAATCTCCCTCCTTCAACCAAAATCTTCGTCTTCTAATGCACTAACTTCAGCTTCAGCACCACTTTTGTAGTTCAAATTTCGATGATGTAACTTTTTCAGCTGAAATTAGCTCATCGCCTTCCTTCAGCCTTTTTCAACAGCAAGACCTTACGCCCCATAATACTTCCAAATCCACAACTTCTGAATGTTCCACCACTTCAGATAAACATTACAGCAATTTAGTATAAGGATATAATATCTGATCGCCCAATTTATTTGAATGTTCTCAATTAGTTTCGTTCAATGCTGTAATATGTACTACCATACAAAACTGATTCTATATCACGTAATATTGCTGCATGATGCACGGTTATCAATATCATTAGTGTAATTGACCAATGCACCGCATTTGCAACAGCAGAATAAGAAAAGTAAGATCCAATACATAATTGTACGTGGGCATGGCCATGAAGGAGCTTTCGTTTTACCGATCAAAGTGTTTCCCAATCCCTGGCCACAACTTGGTAACAATGCACTTAAAACGTTCATCCTTACAAAGCTTAAGATAGCTTAACGCTACATGATGAGAAAGTGCGAAATGGTAAGAAACCATTGGCCTAACATCAAAAGTAATCAGTGGACTTCAGCGTGGTTAACACTATTGTTTCTGGCTCTTTTTCTTCCATAGGTCACCAAACCTTTTAATACCGGAGCCCCTCTGCTTTCCGCTTCCAAATCCATCATCCATGTCATCAGCCATCCCAGGAGATCCTACAAAACCGGTGTAACCACCAGTTGATGGTTGGAATATGCCACCAGTGTGTATATCCATTGAAACACACCTCTCAGAAATCCTCCCATTCATCTCAGCACTGCCAGCAAGAACCGCTGCTGCAGCATCTGCAGCTTTTCTCCACTGCTCTGTCTGCACCCTCATCTTCTTCATCTCTGCTTCGAACACTTCCTTGGCTCCTTCGACAGCTTCCAGCTTCTCCTTTAACTGAGCTACACTTTCTTGACTCTCTTCCAGCTCTAAACTTAGTTGGCTCATTCTGGAGGATATTTCCTCCTCCTTGGCTTTAGCAGTTGAGATATTCGAAGTTGCTTCATTCAGTTGGTTCTTCAAGTTTTCATTTTCTTTGCCAAAGAGCTCAAGTTCCTTATCTTTATCTTCTAACTTGGCCTTTAGCTTATTGATTTCATCATCCTTCAAAGTGAAGTCTAGAGATGGCAATTCCGACTTGGAAACTACTGGCTGCGCAGTTGAAATATCAATTGAGTTGCTTCCAACTTTCACCTGATCAATCAGGTGATCAGGTTCAATATCTGGATCAAGAGTTCTTTTTTCTACTGGAACTTCAAAGACATCAGTTTCCTGCTGGCAGCCAGCAGATTTGCTGCTTACTTCTTGGGAATGGTGAGCTTCGGTTGGAAAGTGCTTCTCCTGGACTTTCCTAGGCTCTGGAACAGCAAGTCTTTTTGTTTTCTTTTCCAATTCTTGCTGAGCTTCTTTCTTAGCAGCTTCCGCAGAAGCCAATTGATCCTTCAAAATCTTTAGCTCTTCTTGAGCTTGTTCAAGTTGAGACTCTAAATCTGCAATGCGAGAACCAAGTTTCTTTTGACTCAGTGCATCTGGCTGGGGACCTCTTGGGGACCGGCGATCTCCTAGTTTGGGGCTCCTATCAGTAATTGGTCGATGATTAGATGGGTCTGAATCTGAGCTAGATGTCCTAAGTGGATGTGGGCCTCGAAGAGACTGCCGTTGAGGCACTTCTGAACCCCTAATCATCATCAAAGTTGTAAAAGGAAAAACAATCATCATTCAATTATTAACAACCATAATTAATGATTTACTACCAGACACTAACACTGATACCTAGTGGATCATCAAACAACAGTTACAAAGTGCGATTGCGAATTTGAAAATGTTGAAAGAAAGGAGATGACATATCCAAGTAATAAAATGTAAAAGAATCACTTTTACACATCATCTAATTTGAAAACGATAAAAAAATTGCCTATTCAAAACATTAAAAAAACCTCCTCATATGAGTTCTATAATCATTAGAATTTTGCTAATAACAAAAGAACCTGTATAATTAATTTATTAATTAAATTGAAAAAATTCAAAAGAATTAAGGCAAAAAATATATACACTAAGAAATAAGAAAATATGCCGTCCCCTAGATGTTTTATACCCTCTCTTAGAAGAGACTTATCATACCTACGTCATTTATATTTCCAACAAACCCTCTCCTCTTTAAAAAATGGGTTAACATTGCCAATTTTTGTGTTCCTCATAAAAAGCATCTGCGTAACTGTGATTATAAGAACAATCATATTTCCCATCAAGTATTTCATTCAAAGAATTCTTTTTGGGGCCTCTTTGAATGAGTATATTTGGGTTCCAGTTTTGAATGATCAATAAATAGACTTACATAAAGGAGCTGCTGTGATTATTCCAAAAATAGCTATCCTACCTCAAAGAGTAATGTTGTTTACAGTTCATACCAACTTCCAGAATTACGGCATTATTTGGATGCAAAAGATACACAGCAAAGGTTAACAATTTGGAGAATATATATATAAACCCCTTGTTGATTAAATTGAATAAAAGGAATTTCTTTAACTCCAACAAAAAAATAATACCAAAACAATAATCAGAAATAATATTAACTTGTTCAATTTATAAGAACTGGAAAAAAGACTTCTGACATCAAAAGAATTAATAGTCATAAAAGGGTGTTTCACATTATTTCCCTTGCCATCAATTGCATGTCTTTTTCTTGAAAAAAAGAAGAAGTTCTTTTTAATCATTTTCTTAATCTTCTTTACCCTATAGAGATGTTGAATAAACTGGGCTTTGAGCATTTAATTACTAAACTTAATATAAACATCAACAGTCAAAATATAGATTTGTGCGCTCTATGGGAAAATAGTAAAAAAGATTTAAGGAATCATAAAGAAGGAGGTTTGCTTTGGAGGGAGATGAAACTAAAATTATGGAATATTTCATAAACAAATTACACTTAAATTGAAAATTTAACTACTAAACATGTACAATAGACAGAAGTCAATTTTCCCTTATGGATGTTTCATAAAATGATTCAAGTATGAGAATAACGAATCTAAGATACAAATAGTGGTCTACATCAAGGAAAAAATGCATATAACATATTATGTATTAAATCATTATATAGGAAATAGAATAGATATCTTATCTTCCCTACTAATAATGAAAAATTACTAATGAGAATTTTTATAAAAATTCCAATAAGAATAGATAAGAGTCATCCCTTTCTGTTTGGAATTACAAATTGAATATGGAATAAAGAGATTCAATCAAGTAAAGAATGAAGAGTTCAAATTCAAAGAACGCATTGACGCAAAGAAAGCAATGGAAAAACAAAAGAGTGTGTGAAAGCCCTGATCATAGGGTCGAACAAGTTTGGGTTTCCTAGAAAATTCCACTTGTTTCTAAGATCGGATGTTGTTAACAAACACCATAATAAGGCTTAAACAACAAGTTATAGAACCAGAAACATATGGATAAAATGAATAGGAGTAGGCAATGCAAGGACTGATGAAGCAAAAACAAAAATTTGGAGTAAGAACAGTGCATTAAATTCAAGGAATTTTTGTACTCTCCTATGCCTAAGCCCAATAATAGAAATCAATGAAATCTTGCTATGAAAATCTGATAAATTATCAATACAAAATCAAAATTTAAAATAATATAAACAAAGGAAGAAAAGAGTTATAGAAGGAAGTCAACATAATTGCTACAGCATATTTAGTTGCCTTGCATGGTGAGACGCATAGGTGCAGCTCTAGAAGTGAAGTAATCAAAAGCATTAGCGATATGAATTTAGTAGCCTGCATAAATATAGGTGAGATGCACAGAATGCAGCTCTAGATATGAAGCAATCAAAAGCATGTTAAAGCATTAGCAATATGAATTTAGTAGCCTGCAGAAGCATAGGTAAGATGGTTCTCTGACCTTGATCTCGGCATTTGATCAGCTCAACAAATACTAGTAAGAGAGCACCAGGACTAGAAATTAGAAGCCTGCGGAAATTAGTTGTTAAAGATATAAAAATGAAGAGATTCTAGTATTCAACCCACGTAAGAAACAGAAATTACAGAAAAGCATAGGTAAGGAAAATCACAATCAACATAATCTGCTCCACACTCCTACCATTATTGTCCCGAAAACGCTACTCTTTTCTATTCAATTCAATGATAAAATGACATCTAAACCTACACCATCTGATGCAATGAATGCATGGGCCTTGATTTATAATCTATTAATAAGGAAATACAACAAAAACATTAAGCATCATTATCGTTCCATAAAGGTGGTATAACAGAACTCCTCTCTTTTCAAATCAATTTCAGTGATAAAATATCATCTAAACTCTATACGCTTTGATGCAATGAAATTGCTTGGACTTGATTCATATTTTATTAATATGGAAATATGACAAACCCATTAAGCAAAGAGCTCATACAGTGGTATGATCTTGAATTCAATAAAAAAATATAATACGATGCTTCTACAGTGGTTTGATATCGTGCTCAATCCAACACTGGTATGCTCTTGTGCTCACAATAAATGACAAAAGAAGTAAACTGCAAGAGCATTCCACAAATGCAGTATTAGTCGAAGAAAAAAGGTCCATAATCATCAAAACCAGACATAAACTATAATTCTAAGATATAATTCTCTACATATAAATATATGTGTCTGAAAATATCTCTTTAACATTGCATGTGTGAGCATTCAATAGAACTACCAAATTAACAGTAGAATAAAGTTAACAGGTAGATATACCCCACACCATTTATGGACTGAACATGACATGCCTACAAGCACACCATTAGATTTTCTGATATCCAAACAACTGCCAGAAGTCAATACCTCTAGAAAAAGTTCAGATCCACTTAAAAAGGGCATGTAAAATTTCATTTTACAGCTCTGATGACAATTGGAGATTCAAAAGAAGATAGACTTAAACTCTAATCAAGAACAAGATAAATCGATTCAATGTAATCCATCAAGACTCACACGCAATTCGATTGAAAAACTGGTTTGGTAAGTTGGATGGTAAAGTATTCAATATAGAATGCGCCCATCAGGCCTACATTAAGGTCATGTGAAGCACATCATTGATAGCCCATTATGGGAGCAGGTAATGTGTCAAATTTAATATGGTTACAGGTGAAGTATATGAGTTGGTGCCTTAACATCTAATGGCCATAGGAATAGCAGTTTAGTAGTAATACCCAGGCATTGATGGAAAATATTACGTATGAGGATGGAACAGAAAAAAATGAAAGTACATAATGCATATACCTAAAGTGATTAAAAATAATAATAAGTTGGTAAGAGTAACAAAATTAAATATGATTATATTTCAAGCCGTAAAACTTTGAATCATTTGCATTGATTGTGATCTTTAAAACCGAGACATGTAGCTTTAAGACAGCTACGACAACAATGCGACAAATATCTTTTCATATCAACACCCAAAAAGTATTTTTCTTTATAATTAAAATTTATTGTAGAAGCACAGTACGCCTAGTTGCATATTTAGATCAACAAACAATGTTTTTGATTAACTTGTGAATAAACTGCGACAATTTCTAATGGGGCGAACCTAATTTGCTTGGTTGGACAGTGTAAAAGCAAAAGTTCCCATTTCGCTTTTCATTTCACTGTTCTTTTAGCTTTTGTTTCTCATTTACCTGTCTGATTCTATCCATCTGAGTTAAAGCTGTAACTGACAAGCCAGTTAAAAACAAGCGGATGACAACAATTGCGAAGAGTGGACAATCAAATTGCTGTTAAGCATTACACGCGCCATAGCAGCGTGCAGTTGTCTAACCGGAAGAGAGAAGTTTCGGTGTTTTACGAGTTAATGATCCTTTTCACTCCTGAATAATATGGACTAAACGCTTAAAAACTATAAACAAGTAGATCAGATGAATAGGGGCATTAGTTAGTTTGGTTGCCAAGAAAAAAATTCAAAATCCAAGAGAACTCAGCTGAAGCTTCAAGAATATTTTATGTTGAGTTAGATCGGTTAAAATAGGTATTAATTCCCGGGTGGTTTCCTTTTAAAAGTGTTATCTAAAAAAGGACATGATTTAAAGTACTTGGAATGCCCAGGACAGGATAAGAGCAAAGATCAGAAAAAGAACTAACAAGATACTCCTTTTTTTTTTTTCTGTTTCACAAACTTACAAAGACAAGCAGCACCAAAGCTCTCGTCTTTACGAAAAAGAAATAATAAAAAGCAATCAAACTCACCCTGAGGACAACTGACTGCAGCGAGTACTTAGCGTCTCTTCTTCGTTAGCAAAAATGCGAAACAGAGGGTGACGACGATGGTGGTGGTGATGATGCCCTAAGAGACCCTTCGGTGCATGTTTGTTTTGTTTCAGTATAGCCAAGAGAAAGAAATGGGTTTTGGTAAATGTAAAATGGCATTATCTTTCTCAGGCACTAAACCTGGGTAGTTAGACTCGAAATACGCAACGTCAAAAATTACATAGAGAAAAGAAAAAAGGGGGGAAGTTTGAATTAAAGCAGCAACAGTGAGCGCATATGTGAACGTGTACGTTAAGGACGGAGAAAAGTAATCAAGAAAGACAGGATCTCATCGAGAGGAAAGTCACAAGGGTTACGACCATAACATTACAAAATATAAAATAAATGCTACACAGTAAAGTAGAGACCGTTGAATCTTGAAAATCCAACTTCATTGTATGCTTCATTGTTTTGTTAGTTACCCGACTCTTGCCTCTTTTGTTTGTCTTTTTCAAAAGTTCGAACCCCAACTTCTTTCTACCGTCTGTTTAACATTTGATGCCAAAAACGTGGTGTTTTGCATTATAATATTTAGATTAAAATCTAACTTAAATTTTAATAACTTTGAAAATCGATTCTTACTTTATAAGAATTATTTATTTAAGTTCTAAATTAGTAAAGTCTTAAATTTTTTTGTAAGAATTTTGTTAAAAATATTTAAGTAACTTTTTCAATAGTATGTAATTTCAATTTACAAATCACCGCCTCTTTTGAGTATGAATTCCCTAATTTCGTCCTTTCATTCACAAATACCAACCAACAAACCTAACGTCTTCCTTTTCTTTAAGGATAAAAGTATATTCTTTTAATTCAAATTATATGCTGAAAAATAATTACATAATTTGACAAAAGGATACTCTTAACTAGCTAGGAACTCCTTTTGATGTCAAGCATGACATTGGCACATTGGACTATGTAATTCTTAATGGGTCACACGCATTGGAGATGCGAATAATGAGTAAAATGGGTTTGGATAGTGATCTAAGATATGAGAGAGAGTTTCGGGATTATATCGTGATATGATCGTGGTAAAAAACTATAGCACCCCAATCTTATAGGGCATATTCCCGAACTTATCGTCGACATTCGAGAATATACTCTACGAGGGTGGCATGCTAGGACAGTCAATCAAATTCATTGCAAAAACTTTCACGCAACACACGCATTTTTAGAAAACAAAGAATCATTCTTGGCCCATTTTATTCAAAAACACTTTCAGTTGCAAGTGTTACAACAATTAACATATCATTATATATTCCAGTAATCAACTAGGCCCAATACAAAATATTTCCAGTCATACAGTCATTACACTTTTCAATTCGCATAAACATTGAACAATATTTGTAGAATACAATTTTAAAATACAAAAGAAAGACTATAGACATATGCAGGTACAAGTGATCCCGACCTCTAACTCTTATCTGAATGTAGTGGTTAAACTCCAGTTGGTCTAACTAGTAACTCCTCTGAGCTTGAAAAAATATTGCAATTTTGGGGTGAATTTTGTGAACTCAGTGAGTGAACCATCATCGATGTGATCACTCATGTCAGGACATAAATATTACAAGCAATAACTAAATTCATATGTATATCATATTATTTAGAATCAATTCTCATTTAACACATCTTCCAATTGTGTATATCAACTCTCGATATATACATATTTCGATAAACACATTGTGAATACAAACGTTTCATATAATCATTTCTGTAACATCCCCTCACTAATTGAAAAGGGCATTTTGGTCAATTTCGATGGGTTAGAAATATTGAAAATGTACAGTGACATATGCATGCATTCATATATGCACATGCATAGTAAATAGTGAATTTTTGCACATGTAATTATTGTACATGC
>JANQBM010000004.1:20620906-20659958 GCA_025594535.1 Erythroxylum domingense
TCCAATTCAATTTCCAATTTCTCTCCAAAATTCCAATGGCTCAATTCAAAAATTCTTAATTTCATAAATCTAAATTTTCAGTGCCATTGGACAGTCATTTTCTCTACCGGGAAACTCTTATTCTGCCGCTTGGCTGTTTTCCAGGTCCGGAAATGATCCCGAAAAATTCCCAGAAAATTTCTATAATTCTCTAAAAATCTCAAAACCCTAATGGCCCTTTCCAATTCAATTTTTACACACACAAAACCTATTTTTCAAAAATTCCCATTTATTCATAATTATACCGGAAAAATGTCATGAATGCATGTACAGATATTTTTCATGTGCAAAAATCATTGTTCACAAATGCATGAGCATGAGATGTGTTTTCATATTGATCTCAAGTGTACCCGTTTCTATGGTCCAACCCGTTATATAGAAACGGGATATTACAGATAACTACTTGGGAGCAGCTTGCCCAAGCATTTCTCTGAAGTATTTCCCGCTTACGAAGACTACAAGGATTATCAAGGAAATCATGAATTTGCAGCAGAATGACAGAGAATCTCTCTGAAGCTTGGGAGAGATTTAAAGAATTGTAGAGAAACTACTCCCATAATCTTTTGAGGGAGTTCCTGCTTCAGATGTTCTACAATAGAGTGAATTTGAGCACGAGAGGAACCATTGATGCAGCAGCTGGAGGTTCATTAATGAGGAAGACTATAGAAGCAGTTTATGATCTTTTAGAGGAGTTAGTGAGTAACAACTACATATGGTCAAGCAAGAGGAACAGACAAGGGTAGAAGGAATAAAAAGATATGATACCTATTGATTCTTTTACTACTTTGCAAGCTCAAGTTGCGACTCTTACGAAGCAGTTGAACAACATGCAAGGAGAATCTAAGTCGACAGTGAAGGCAATGCAAGTGCAATGTGAGCTGTGCAGCCAAAACAACCATAGCTCAGCGGAGTGTTTTCTATTGGGAACCAGTGGTACCGAATAGGTAAGTTACCTGGGTCAGCTACAGACATTAAAAAAAATGCTACAGACATTAAAAAAATGCTACATGGGAGGCAACTCATATAATTCTACTTCATTTTAATTGTTTTTGTTTATTTATTGGTGTGGTTCTTTAGTTAAGATCAAGTTTGAATTGAGTTTATTGATGTTAATTTAGTTTTTGTGTGAATTTCAGCTTGTTTTCTTTATGAAATTCTTATTCGTAATATTAATTTGATGTGTTTGTAGGTTGTGGGATCATGGAGAATACATACCAAGCTTAGAAGAAGGTTTAGAAGTAAAAGAATCACCCCATCATTCCCACGATCGTGGGAAATCTCTCTAGAAACTTTCTGGAGAGAAAACCCACTATTGTCATAATGGAGGTGATTCCCCTGGTCTTGGGAAATCCCTCTAGAAACTTTCTGGAGCATAATCCCACAATTGTGGGAATTATGGAAATTACCATGATCGTGGGAATTCCATTCGGAGGAAAATTTAAATTTCCCTCCCCTTTTCTTCTTTCCCTCATTCTTCAAAATTTCACTCATTCTCTCTCTAAACCATAAAAATTCTCCTTCCACACTCTAAAATTCTTCATTTTTCCTCTAGATTCTTGGTATTTCCTTTATCTCTTTTCATTAATCTTGCAATTGTTTACTCTTTTCATGCATTAATCATTCAAAACACAAGGATTTGGGTAAGATTTTTCGTCCTTTCTCTTAAATACAAATTTCATTCTCTTTCTCTTATTTTTTGTAGATTTTCTTCTTACAATGGCACCAAAGAAGATGATGGCTCAGAAAGTGAGTGATGAACTGCACCTTCAAATTTTTGATGAAGGTAAGCTCGATTTAGCAGCAACTTATCATTTCCGATTTCTAATTTATTCAGAAGAAGGCATGTGTTTCTGAGAGAATTAGTCACTACTAGATATTTTGATTTTGAATTGTTAGAAACCATAAGAGTGAGGTAGAAAATTGAGAGACTAGCTGCAAACATAGGTTGGAATAGGTTCATTAGGTGTGACGTGCCTATTTATCCTATGATGACCATAGAGTTTTTCAGTACAATCCGATATAACCTTAAAATAGATGTTTTCTGGTTTAGGTTATTCGGCAACGTTTATAAGTTGGATTACTCTCATGCATGGTCTTTTCGATTTGACAAACACTAAAGTTTTTTATGCTCACGATGATTTTTATTTAGATGATTACTAGGAAACTATGACGGGGGAAGAAAATTTTGACTTTAGGAATACACTTAATTCTTTAATTCGTAGTGCCGAGCATTTACTTTTGCATTAATTTATGTGTTTAACTGTATTTAATAAAACTAATAGTAACAAATGCTCAGCCAAAGAAATTTTTTTTTGTGCTGCATGGATCGAAAAATTAAAATTAACATGCCTTTTAGAAATTTTCAATCAATAATGAGTGTTGTAATTAAAAAGAGTTCATATTTTGGCATGTATTATGTTGTTACTGCTTTAGCTCTGTTTTATAACCTTTATGTGGAAGATGTGCACACAATGTCATTCGATATGTTTGACATATTGTATATTGAGGTGCTCTGAGATTTTGGAGTTCCATTCTATGGAACCCTGAAACCCTCATACACGTACTTACAGACATAGTTGCTTCCTGACCCTCCATATCCTGAGTAGTCCCGGAGCTAGAAGAAGAAGTAGTGGAGGAGAAACTGAGAGCACCAGTGAAGATCGACTGATTTCAACAAATCTTAGACTAGATGGCCTCCAACCAATAACAAGTGACTTCCTAAATCAATGAACTCAGCACTCAAATGCAGCAAGTCCACAAAGAGCAGCGTAGCTTGAAAAAGAGATTACTCAAATTCTATCAGAGGAACAATTTTGAAGATCCTTCACCAGCACCATCGCCACTATCATCTAAATAAGCTTTTCTTACCCCTTTTACTTTTATTTTTTGTCATTTTCTTTTGTTTGGTTTCATGTCATTTTCTTTTATTTGGATTGCTGTCATTTTTTGTTTGGTTTGATTTCATTTTTTTTGTTTCAATTTCTTTTGTTTGGTTTAATTTCATTTTCCCTTATTTGGTGGTTGACCTATCACATTGAGGACAATGTGATCTTTAAGTGTGGGGAGGTGACATTGACTTTCTCAATTGTATTGTTCACATTTTGTTAAATAGGATGCATGTTTAGGCATATAATATGCTTTATGTCAGCAATGGAACCGCACTTAAATGATTCTGATGAATATTGCCATGAGATTATTTCATGCTAGTTGGAATTAGATTGAATGCATGCTTGAACTCAGATTAGGCTACTTGAATAGAAAGTGAATCATATAGAGTGATGAAAAGTAGTTAGTTACATAAGCTTAGTCATAAATTGACATTTGAGCAATGAGGTAGTGTAGAAATGCATACTGAGTGTTCATTTGAGCTAATGTGAGGATTGAACCCATATGACTCCATCCATAGTCATTCTATTTCTTTTTTGAGTGATACTTCCTTAGGTTATTACCTTTAAAACTTGCTTTGAATCGGTTTGAGTCTACTAGATGCATGCTTAATAAAGATGATTAAGGCCCTTTTTGTTTTAACCCTTGGCTTAAATGACCTACCCGTTGATTATCCCTTACTAACTCTATTGAGCCTTAACCTTTTATTTCTTGAAAACATCTAATTTAAAGCCTTAAACCCCATTAACCTACCTATTTACAAGCTTAGTAGAGTATTAAGTAATACATTAGTTGGGATTGTTATGAAAATCTTTACCGAGATGAGTTGAGTATATTTTTGCCTATGGATTACATTGTATATAGTTGCTATTATATTTTTAGTTTCTTCCATTTATTGGAAAAAACAAAAAAAAAGAAAAAGGAAGAACAAGTGAGTAGCATTAATAAGTGTAGAATATTAGTTACATTTTTACATGTCAGAGTTATATTTTGTTATACCGTTTTATCCGTTTTTATTTTTCTTTATAAGTGCTTGTGTTAATCTTTTTCCCTCTTTACCCACCTTAACGATTACCACATTGTAACCCTAAATAAGTTCTTTTGATCGATTTATGCATGCAACCATTGTAGAGGAGAATTGGTGTATTAGCAAGCCTATGGTAGTGTAGTTTCTATATGAAGTTGCAGTGAAACACTAACCATCAAACACTTGAGAGAAATGAGTGAAAACCGTGAGGAAAATTCATTTTACATCTATACTTGTCTTTGAGTGATGGTGCCATTGTTGAGTTTGCTTATGTACACCAATAAAAAAGTAGTCATAATATATGTAGTAACTTGATATTTAAGTTGGCTTAAATTTGAGGGATTGTATGCTTCAATATTTGTGAAAAAAGAAGCGATATAATTGATTGGTTTTATTTATTTTGCTTAAGGATAAGCAAAGATTTAAGTATGGGGATGTTGATAGTTATGCATTAGTCTATGTTTTTCTAAGTAATTGGCATGTGTTTCTTGCATAATTTTTTATTATTGTTGTAGTTTAGGATTCATTTTGTATGATTTCATTTAGTTTGATTTCCATTGTTGTTCTTTTATATCTAATGTTAATTTAAGGTAAGAATTGATTATTTTTATGTAGAAAGGAAGATTGAATAACTTGGAGATTGAGCTAGAGATCAAAGAGGGGAAGAGAAAAGAAGACTCTCTATTACCAATTTCCATGATCATAGGAATCATGTCAATTCCCACCATCGTGGGAATTATAATCCTAGATATTATGTGGGGCTTCATTAAACTTAGGGTTTCTGGATTATTAAAAAGAGAATTAAGTCTCCATGGTTAAGGAGACGAAACTCTTTCTGTAGAAAGAGCCTCCTTGAGTGAAGAATACAAGTTTTGTCCTTGAGGAAGGTAAAGATTCAAGGATTATCATCAAGATTGGGGAAAATAGCACATCAACATCAAAAATTCCAGATTTTGACAAAGGAGAGAAGAAGTTTCCTTTATTCAATATTCTGTGTTTTTCTTTCTTATAATCTTTGTAAGATGGATTATTTGTGTGTTGATGATGGTATGGAGACTATGATTGGTATATTTAGTTTTAAGGATTGCTTTTGAACTATTTTTGTTAAATTCTTATTTTATTGAATTGAATGAAAGTGTCTTTGATGGTTGTTGATTTTATTTCTATCTTGCAATAAATCGAGAGAGTGAGTAAGATTATTTGTGTAGGATTGTATAACGAGAGACGTACAATCATCACGTTAATTGATTAGTTAGAAGAGAGATCTCGGCTAATTAGATTGATCACCTATAGGATAGTTTAATAACTAGTTAAATTGGTTGAGTTATTGGGTAGGTTGAGAGATCATTCAATTGATTCCATTTAATTTGATTAGGGACAATTAATCACACCTTAAGAGAGGGTAGTTAATACATGTGGTAATTTTAGGTAAGAAACAATTTGATTAATAAAATAGGAGGGAGACAAAATAGGGAAAAAGTAATCTCTAACATTTATATTATTGGGTTTTAATTTTCTGCATTTTGGTATTGTTTATTGTTTATTATTAGCCTTTCAATTTTAATTTAATTTTCTAAATTCTTTTCATTACACTATTTCGTTTCTTAAACAAAGTTTGATCTGAATTCTGGGATCGATATTCGCTTTTTAACTACAAGTTACGATTCATACACTTGTAGTTTTTGAGTGTAAAACTATGAGTTATTTTCCAATCAACAGTTGCCCTTTCATGTGTCAAGGCCCTTGACCAGCACATCGTAACGATAGTCAAAATAAAATATCTAGACTACTATTATAACAATGGTAAGTCTACATCGATCTCACAGGGAGTATGTGTAAAGTTTATGAAATGAAATTAACTTGTGTTTAGGTAATGGGGGATTTTGGATTTAATAAGAAAATAAAACAAAATAAACCTAATGAAAACAAACTAAATAAAACATGCGAAAAATGATAAAATTGGGGAATTCGATAGGGATTTGGTTCTTTAGTTCAATCTTGGCCTACATCTTAATTAAATATAATTTATTTATTTGTTGTTTTTTTATCTTTCTTAACAATTATCGATTGTAGATTAAAAACAAGCTATGTTAATACCGATTTTTCCTTAGATCCTAGTTAATTATGAAGCGCTCGTTAATCAACCCTAGCTATTGAGAAATCTAGAATAGGCTCTCTAAATTTATCCTAACAATTGCATTACGAATCAGAAAAATAGAGATCTGGCCAATAATCACACAAGCTCGAATTATTTAACCTTTATGCTATTATCTCTAATGATTCGAAATCATTAGTTGCTACACATAAATCGGGAATACAATAATTATGTATTACATTCAATTCTAGCAATGAGTTTTTATGAAAAATGATTCAATAGAGCACTAAAGTCATCATTCAAATATCCAATCAATCCTCACAAGATAACATAATTAATTTCTAATGAGAGAAAGAAACAACAAATCAATAAAAAGATGCTTAACCTAGGTCGTCAGCCTCAATGTCACCTCCGAACCAATATCGGGACATCTAACCTTCTATAGGCCTCCCAAGAAAATACTTCAGCCCCATAAAAATTACCCTAACCGAAGACCCCTTTTGTTCCATGCTACTGCTGCAAACTTACCTACTCTCTACTATTCACTGATTTGATAATTTAATAAGTTAGACCACTTACTATTCACCCCTCCTTTATTTCTTCTCTCTACTGCAATAAGCTCTCTCTATGCCGCCACTCTTCTCTACTTCTATCGCCACTCCTCTCTACCGTTCTATTGATGGGACAATTTAAGTTGTTGGTCCACGTATACTATTCCTCCCTACTCTTCTCCTATTATTCACTCATGCTAGTCTCGCTATTATGCCACCACTCTCTGTCATTGTAGCTTGATGTGACGAATTAACTCTCATAGTTTTTGGTTCATCTCACTATTCACGCTTCTTATTCACTTAACCCTCCAACGTTTGTAAAATGCAGCTCCTATCTGTGTTTAACTGATAGACAGTTCATGCAGACATTATCTGCAATGCGTAAGACATTGAGTGAAATGCAGACGTTGTCTGCATAAAACACAGACTGTGTTTTGACGCTCCTGCTGTCATTTTGCTCATTCAACTTTTTTCATATGCGTATTTTGATTTTTTTTCCTTCTTTTTGTCTTTTAATTTTCTTCTTCTTACTCCACGAAGACAAATGAAAATTAATCTTTGGAAAATGACTCAAATGTAGTGCTTTCGACTCATTTTAATTTCTTTACTTCCAAATTGTACCTAAACTCATATATGAATTAAAGTATCTTAAGCATTTTCGTATGATTAATCACTAAGTATAAATGATTAAATGTATCAACAATTAAACACATATCAATTTCCTCCACACTGAGCTTTTAGCCATCCTCGGGCAAAACATCCAAATTAAGTTCAAAAATCCGAAACATTTACTCAATTCCTATATTTTCCAAGACTATATAACCATAACCAGAAATGAATGACTTGTAAAAATCATAGCAAGAATTCAGAATTCAATGCTTCAACTCATGATCAATCAACAAGCATCATTTTTAAAAACTAAGTAACCTAATGGTAGACTAAGACAATGTGTTTAACTAAAATATATCCATAGTTAAACTCAACACCATTCATGATCATGACAATCCATAACTTTGCATATTATTTCATTTCTCCACCATTATAATTCACATGTAAAACTATGGATCAAATGACTTTTTAAGGTTGTAATGTAGGTAAAGGTAATTTGAGATGTATTTGGGTCAAGTAGTATGAAAACCATCAAAGCTAGTGAAACAAAGCAACACTCATCAAAAATTGGGTACCGTTAGGTATGACGAATGCAACAATTATATTTCACAACCCCATTCAACTCTCACACACAAACCACATGAGTATATACCAATTTGAAGGAATCGCTCATACAATTTATGCCAACAATACATTGAAACCATAAGAGTGAACCTTCTAAGCCAACATCTACCTCATATTCAACATACTCAAATAACACATTCTACCTCATATATCCATATGTCTGTGTTAAATGCAGATAATAGGAGGACGTCTGTGTTCGTCTACGTAAAACGCAGACGTAATTTTGATGCTTCTGTTGTCGTTTTGCTTATTCAACTTTTGTCACATGCGTATTTCGATTTTTTCTTCTTCTTGTCTTGTAATTTTCTGCTTTTTGCTCCACGAAGACAAGTGAAAATTAATCTTTGAAAAATGACTCAATTGTAATACTTTCTACTTACTTTAATTTCTTTGCTTCCAAATTGTACATAAAATCATATATGAATTAAAGTGAGTATCTTAAACATTTTCGTATCATTAATCGATAAGTCTAAATGATTAAATGTATCAACAATTAAACACATATCAGCCCTAACTCCATCACACTCTGCACGCTTTCCTTTTATTGAATTTAAACACAAAAAGTTCATCCTCCTTCACCACAACATTCTCTAAACCCCTATTCCTCTAAGCAGCTATAACCTATTTGCTAACTAAAGGAAACGCCAGACGTTTCTCAAGGAAAAACCCCACATGTGAGTTTTTCCATTTCTGCACACCTTGATGTAGCACTTCCAGTCGTGCCCATAATGACCGCTCCTCATCAGCTTTTACAAATCTTAATTTTCCAAGACTACTAGAATCGCCTATGTGCTTAATCCATTCCCATTTGTCTCTCTACGGTGCTGTCAGCCCGACCAATAGGGGAAACTCTGAAGGGTTAATTAGGTTTGGTGTTGTGGTTTGGGAAATCTTAGTATCGGGGAGAGGTTGGGTTTTTTTGGGTAACATTTTCGGGTGCCTCTTGTTTCATTCAGGTTTGGGGTGATCTAGATATTTAGGGGTTGGGTGTTTCGTGAATGAAAACAAAGAGATTAAATGTCTTATTTCAGGAGGTCAAGGAAAGGGTGGGTCACTGTTCGAGAGGGGTGGATCGGTGGCTAAAAAAAAAAAGCAAGTTGAAGCTAAATCTAGCACAAAAATGTAGGTTTAACACCAATCTAATTGACAAGTTTCTACATGTATGACTCCTAAAGCTCCTTGAAACATTGTGACATGTTTAAGTAAAAAGATTCAAGGAAATGCAACTATATAATGTGAGATAGCATTAAAGCGTGACAAAAACTGCACATATTAACCAATAAGATAGTTTTTTGACCTCCCTTGTAATAGTTTTTGGACCTTGGGTGGTCAGTCGAATAATGAATTTTTCCAGTCCAATTTCAAACTTGTTTCAGCTGAATGAGTTCACTTCTAACTTGTTTAAAGTTTGCTCAAACCGATTTAGTTAATTCAATCAATAGTTAACAGATAAATGATGGATTATTGAGAATAATGGTACTTTTGTTATTGTATGGAAAGTTGAAGTGGGTTTAGCTTTTGTTTTCTTTTTGTTTTTGAAAGAAAATGAATTGATTGAAAAGCCCTTTAAGGGGACAAAAAGGAATCCAAAGATTACAGCGAAAAAACACGAACAAAACAGCAACTACCCCCAATAGGGCTTAAAAAGGCAAAAGGAAAAGCCCAAGGATCTAGCCCTCTGATTGCAAACTAGGTTGCAAGCTCTTCATATATTTTTTATTATGTATCAAATTTTTTTCAAACTTGTACACTACTAAAGGCAATATTCAAACTTTAACGTGCTTTCCTTTACGTGTATCTACACGTTTCAACAATGAAAAATTGGTTTTGACATCATATACTCCAATTCTCTTATTCCTTCTATGTTGAGTGCGTTGCTTCAGTGTAATGTATAGTTTGCAGCATTAAAAATCCATTTTTTGACAGTAAAGAAGTAGCAGAATCGATCCTACTTTGCAATTGATGGGGTCGAGAGTTCCTAGTTTTTCCACTGCTAATAGTATCACCAAAGATACCTGATAGAGTACGGTGGAATGACAAGCTTGAAAGTTGAAACAGGATATCTCCCAGTTTGCAGTCATCTTGTTCTTACCCAAGGTCCCTAGAGTAATCAAAATCCATTATTAGTCATTTGTGCTCAGGAATCCATCAGCTTCATGCACAAGCATTCCAATAGGGGGACAAACGATAGAAGTTCATTCACTTTTGAATGCTCATCGTTATCCAGCTGCATCCGGGACTCTTCTTTATTCTTTTTGAATGTTTCCTCATTCTTAATTGGTCTCCATCCTGGTTTCTTCCTGCAATGTTGTACAGGTCTGACAAAACAACGTAAGGAATTGCACTATCAGGTTCCAATTCTATAATATTGTGAGCAGCAATTTTTGCCAGATCGAGACGATGATGTATCCTGCTTGCACTGAGAAGGGCACCCCATACACCAAGATGTGGTTCAACAGGCATTCTCTGAATCAAATTATTTGCTTCATCCACAAATCCAGCTCGTCCAAGAAGATCAACCATGCATGAATAATGATCAGGTCCAGGTTCAATACCATATAAGGATTTCATTGAATTAAAATATTCCCTCCCCTTTTGTACTAGTCCTAAATGAACACAGGCTGCTAGAACACCAAGGAATGTAATTTCATTTGGTTCTATGCTTTCATTCTGCATTTTTCCAAATAATTGGAGAGCTTCTTCCCCACTTCCATTTTGGGATAGCCCAGTAATCATTGAGTTGAAAGAAATCACGTTGGGTGCACTAATATTCACAAAAACCCTCCATGATTCGTAAACATTTCCACATTTAGAGTACATTGAGACCAGTGAATTCTGAATGAACAAATCAAATTCCATACCCATCTTTACTATATGGGTATGGATTTGTGAGCCATGGTTAGGATTTGCCAGGACAGCTGAAGCACTAAGCATACTTCCGAAGGTGTGAGAATTTGGCCTGACTGCTTTTCGACGCATCTCAATATAGCAGTGAATAGCTTTCTCGTAGTCCCCATTGCTCACTAAACCTGAAATTAGAGCAGTCCAAGCAACATCATCTTTCTCAGGCATCATCCGAAACAACTGAATGGAACTTCCAGTATCCCCTTTTCTTGAATACCCCAAAAGTATTGTTGTCCATGAAACAACATCTTTTTCAGGCATCTTCACAAAAATTCTATGAGCTTGTTCAATCTCACCCTGTTGTACATACCCTGAAATTAACAAGTTCCAAGAAACCATATCTTTATCCCTCATCCTCTGAAATACTCTAGTTGCTTCATTCAGGAAACCACATCTACCATACATGCTTATTATAGAATTTCCCAGCAAGATATCAAACTGAGATCCAATTCTCAGAGCCAATCCATGAAGCTGCATCCCTTCTCTGTATCTTCCAAGATTACCGCAAGCTTCAAACATTACAGTCAAGTTAGTGGGATTAATTGCCACAGCTCTTTCATTTCTCATATTCAAAAACATGCAAAACCCATCTGCAAAAGACCCTGCCTTCATGTATCCACTAATCATTGCCGTCCAGGTGACCACGTTTTTGTCATGCATCAAATCGAACAACATTCTTGCCTCAGCAATCTTTCCCTTCTTGCAATAACCATCAATCATAGAGGTGCACGAGACAACATCCCTGTCCTTCATACTCCCAAAAATTTTCACAGCATCCTCCAATCTTCCCGCATTCAAATAGCCACTTATCATTGCATTAGAACAAACTGGGTCTCGCCAGTTAACCGGCGTCTCATGGTACAACGATTCAGCATTATCAAAAAGGCCAGCGCGGAGAAACCCTGTGATCATGGCAGCAAAAGACACTGCATTCTTTTCATCCATCTGAGAGAACAAACTGTAAGCTTCACGTACCATGCAATTGTGTTTTACATATGCAGTAATCATGGCATTATAAGAAGCCGTGTTTCTTTCAGGCATTTGGTCGAACAGCTTCTGTGCTTTACCAAGTTGGCCATTCACCGCATACGCCGTTAACATGGCAGTATAAGACACGATGGTTTTATGGGACATGCGATTGAAGATCGACTCTGATTCTTCGAGGTTTCCGTTTCTTCCATGTTGGGTAATCTGAGTGTTGCAATGAACGACGAACTTGTTGGAGGCATGGCTTGTCGTAGCACGTTCATGTGAAATTGAAATTGATAGAGTCGAGTAAAGGTGCGCAAATAGTGAAGATGAGACACGAGAAATGAGATTAAAACAGAGGATAGTTGGTCGTTTTGATCGCATTGGCAGTGTAGTCCATTGGCTGCGGGAGGGAGACTTCAATTTTCTTTAAAGGTTGCCTTTGAAAGTTGAAATGTCAAGGACGATAAAACGAAACATGTACCCTTTTCTTTCTTTTTTTTTTTTTGGGAGAAAACATGAGCTTCACATTTTTTACGAATAAGTGGTGGGTTTTGATGCTAATCATCGAAATTATAGATGGGTACCATAATTATACAAATTTATCTAATAATTTTATTCATATTATATAAAAAATGTCTTATATTATTATAATAAAATAAATAAATATTTTATTAATTTTTGTCTAATTATTTTAATAAATTTTGTTATTAAAATTAAGTCTACTGGTTATATCAATTTTGTCTAATGTTTAATAACCAATTACATAACATTTGTGTAAAATAACTAAACAAATATTTAATAAAATGATTATTTTTTATAATTTTAATACATAATGTTCTTTAGGTAATTAAATCAATAAAATTATTATTACAAATAAATATAAAAATATAAAAGTATCTAATTTTTTAGTTTTTCTAATTTAGTACTCAAATTTTAAAAATTTTTAATTTGGTGATTAAAATTTTAAAATCTTTACAACTTAAGTCTAAACGTTATTTTTGTTAGTTACTTTATTAATATGATCAATTTTTGGTGGATATATGGACAATCCATATGGTTTTAGGTTTAATGCTAACTCATCTAACTCACATCACCCTTATCGCATATAATACATGTCAACAAACAAACAAATGCACTTCATCTTCCTCAACTTAGATCAACCACCATCATTGTCACTGCCACTTAACAACACCACTGCTCGCCAATACCCAATGCTTATGTAGTTAGTCATCACCTAGTTGTCCTTAACTCAGGTCTTCATGTGCCTATTATTAGCTTAGTCTCTCTTATTTAGCCTTTTCCAATCATCTCCTTTAATTTTTTGCTGCAATTTATCAATGTCATTTGATAATGTTGTTGCTTAACCAGCTATTGCAATCCCTACCTATCATAGTCTCCAAAGCATCCATCCATTGATGCTTGAAAGCAATCCAATATCCAGATGTCTAAAAACACCCATTGATTGCTGTTTTCATAAGCGTACAGTATAGTTATAGCTAGCAATGACGAGTATGGATTGTTGTGTCTAGTTTCTTTTGCTTTTAATTGCTTTCATATCTTGATTTTGGTTACAAATCTATGTTTTGACTCAAATGTGAGAAAAATTGAGTGAAAATGGTGTAAATATTGCATGAAGGTTAATTGGATTATTTTGTGAATTTTTTTTGAAGGCTGAAAGGAAAGTTGACGTAAATTTTACGTGAAAGGAAAAGGAAAAAACAAAGAAAGGTGGTGACTAAAGGTGTCATCACTATGACAAATCTTGTCACAATAGTGACTAACTTGTTACCGCTGTGACAATCTTAATCACGGTGGTTTTACACGGGGGTGACAATGAGTTACACCTGTGATTGCCATACTCACCCCATTACATATATTTTCTTTAATTTTTCTACTTTTTATGTGGTAGTTGCAGGGGTCATGGATCGAAACCCTAAACCTAAAGTCATACTACAAATAGCTAGAGAGGATGGTGGCGACAGAGATACACTTTACTTTATAGACACACATTCTACATTTTTATTCTGACACACCAAAAAACTGGGAGAGAGAGAATAGATAGAGAAAGAAGGGCAGAAGAGACGTAAAAATAGAGAGAGTCAGGTGAGCAGAGAGAAATCCAGTAATAAGGTGAAAACAATTCGAGCCTTCATTCAATTTGGTAAAGACCAAGGAAAAGTAAAAAGCGAGAACTAATGCAGGAAGCTTGAGAGGGTAGGAGAACACTACAACTCTCTCATCTGATCTTTGTTTGTTTATTATGTTCCTTATCTATTGCATTGTTTCTTTTTTATTTAACTGGATTCGTTATTCTGTAGTTTAATTGACCCATACTCTATTAAATTTTAATATTTTATTTCGATTATTTACTCGATTTGTTGCTTTAATACTTCTCTTATACTGATCAAGATGAGATTGAAGTATATGAAGATGATAATCTTGTTATTTTCGTGATGGGCTGATCTCTTTTTCTTAAGGATTAATGTATCCATTTTAGTCAAATATGCATGATTCAAGGAATAAGTTGTTGTCTTATGTTGTTATAGTTTCCAAACGGAATGGATGTAATAACATGATTAAACTTTATGCCATTTTAGTATTTAATGAAGGATCGAGAGAATAAATTTAATATGGAACAAAAAACTATAGACACTTAGGTTAAGAATTAAAAATATATTAACTTAAGTAGTAATTAGTAGTCGATTTTCCATAATTAATTCAAATAATAACTACTCGAATACGAAAGTTAGATTTAGTTTATTATTCGAGTTGATCTTATAACCCAACTGTTTATTTTTTAAGACAACTATTCAATCATTTTTCCTTAATCATGTGTAGGAGATTAAATTAGTGAAATTAATTCTCAAGAGTTTTCCACTTCGATTAATCTATTCGTTTTTGCTTCCGGTTAAATCAGTTTACTTTTCAGTTTAATTTTTTGATTTTCTTTAAAGCCTTCACTCAAGAAATCGGGATAGAATGTTTAAGATTGCATGTGTTTTCATTTTTTATTCAAGATTAATTTGAGTAGAACAATTTCACCTCCGTAGTAGATGACCCTAGGTAATCAACTACAACTATCTGGTATACTTGCAAATATGATAACCTAGGTATCTTTAGAACTTATATAGGCATAACAAGTTTTTGACGCCATTGCTAGGGAGGTGTTTAGTGTTTTGAACTTGAATTAATTTTAATTGTTTTTGTTTGCTAAAGTGATTTTGATTGTTTATGTTTGTTTATGCATATATGTTTTATTGTGTTTTTTTGTTAAGGTGTTTTGTTAATTTTCGTTATTAATTTAGTATTGTCTTATTTTGTTAACATGTTTAATTTCGTGTTTTGTTATTAATTTACCATTTCCTTTAGTTAGTTTAAGCTAGGTAGGAGGACTCTAGGAAGTGCACTCAATTAGTTTACACTAGGAAGGAGATACATGGATAATGAACTCATCCCTTTTATTGATAACATACATTGAATACAAAGACCTCAAGTGGACATTGAAGACGATCACAAGGAACCCAAACGTAAAGATCAAATTAATAACCAAAAGATAGGTTAAAGGTAGCTAGTGATGAAGGAGTATGCTAAACCAATGATTGGCACTACCATTTCATGTATATAAATGGGAAAGGTAGCTAGAAATTATGAATTGAAGAGCATCCACTATAATATGTTGCCATCTTTCTATGGGGTTCCCAATGAAGACCCCTTTAAACTTCATTCAGAAATTTTATACCACTCTCTAAACCTTTCCATTAGATGGATTAAACGAAGATCAAATCAGAATGAGATGCTTCCAATACACATTGAAGGATCGGGCCAAGGCATAGTTGATGACCCTTCCACTTAGTTCATTGACTACATGGGAGGAAGTATACAACAAATTCATGGGAAAATTCTATTCCCATCAAAATACTTCTGAGTTGTAGATGAAGATAGCTACTTTCACTCAAATGAAGGGAGAGCCAATCCATGAGACATAGGAACGCTTCAAACTCTTGCTAATCCAATGTCCAAACCATCATTTTCCACTTCCTATGCAAAACCAATTCTTTTATGATGGATTGACATAATAGTGTTAATACACAGTGAATAATGTAGCAAGAGGAGCTGTGGGAGACAAAACGGTGGAAAAACGTACAAAATCTTAGAAATGATGGGATTTGTTCTCAACAAAAGAGCATGAGGGGAAGAAGAGCTCGAGTTTATAAAGTGAACTTCAATTAAGAACTGGTTATTCAGTTAGCTGAGTTAACAAGGCATGTAAAGATGTTTACTACAAGACTATCCCAAAACATTCCAAATCAAGAGGTATGTGGTATATGTGGAATTTATGGTCATAGTGCTAATGTTTGTTCATATTCTTGTGAGCCTTTTGTAGATGGGGAAGAACAAGTGAACTCACTTAACGATTTTCAACTAAAGGAGAGAAATGATCCGTATTCAAATACATACAATCCTAGTTAGAGGATCCACCTTAATTTTTTATAGAAGATCAACAACCCACTAGTGTAACCCCAACCACTGTACCAAAAATTTCAGAGGTCAAACTATTTCAAGGGCAATCCTTAAATGAAAACCTACCAAGAAAACCTTATTTAGAGGAAAGCCTGAATTTGTTCATTTAGGTAACAACTCAGAATCAAGAAATGAACAACAAGAGATTCGACTCCTTAGAAGCATCTACCAAGAGGATTGAGATTTAATTAGGGCAACTTGTTGCTCAAATGCATAACAATCGAAATGGAAAGTTTCCTAGTCAACCCTAACAAGCCCAAGAAATTACTGTTACGAGAAGTGGTAAAGTGATTGACAATCATGTTGAGTTCCCTTTTAAGCTGTCTGATGCTGATAATTAAGAAAAGGAGAGCCTCACAAAAGAAGAAGATGAGTGGAATCAAAAAATCAAATTCAAAATCTGAAAACTTAAGCTTGACATCAAGGACAATGAAAGACAAAAACTACACAAGGAGACGAATCCTTATCGACCACCAATTCCATATCCAATCCACATTAAGGAATTAAAACAAGATGTGTAGCTTTCCTATCTATATGGCATGCTTTATAAGGATAATTTTAATCTACCCTTGTCATGTAAGGCCCAAAATTGTACCCTATTTGGAATGTTACATGCTCATGAAAGTATACCTAATAGGTGTTAAAATTGTGATATGATTTGTAAGTTGCATATGACTTGAATTTTGGTTTAATGGATCATACTTAGTGAATTGGAATTAATTGTTCCATTAGAAAATTGATGTATTAAAATGTAGATTTGGAGTAGGAAATTTGTCAAGTGGCTAGACAAGTTGGTACATGAAAATTAGTATGACTGAGCCAATATATGGAATGACATTTGACATAGTTTAAATGTGTGACAAATGGGCCAATTATTATGTGACAAATAGACCAATCTTAGAGTGATACGTAGACTAATTGGTTAAATGAAAAATGGCCTAATAGATGTGTGACATTTAGTAGCTTAAAGGGAGGACAAATGTGACATATGCATTAGTGACATGTGCTCCTCCAAGATTAGGACACCTAGCAACTTTGGTGTAAACTTGCAAGAAGTTTTTGTAGCCTCCATTGAAGCATCTCCACCGAAACCATGATCGTGGGAATCACCTCCATTCCCACGATTGTGGGTTTTCTCTCCAGAAAGTTTCTGGAGAGATTTCCCACGATTTTGGGAATCACTCCAATTCCCACAATAGTGGGATGAGGTGATTCTCACAATTCCAAACCTTCTTCCAAGCTTAGTATTAGTTCTCCATGATCCCAAAACCTACAAACACATCAAATTGATATTATCAACAAGAATTTCAAAAAGAAAACAAGCTGAAATTTAAACAAAAACCAAATTGAACTTCAATCAAACTCAATTCGAGCGCGATCATAACTAAATAAATCAAGCAAACAAATAAATAAACAAGATCAATCAAAAGATAATAGAATTCCATAGGTTGCCTCCCATGTACTGCTTCTTTTAACATCTTTAGATTGACTCTCCTTTTTGCCTAAGGCGGTTCAAATGACTAGTATGATGGCAGTGCAGAAGCTGATCTCAAAATTTATATATAAGCCACCTCAGTATACATTCCACCTTACTTGTTGTTTTCCTTCCTACGCCTTCTCTTGCACAATTGTTTCTTCCTGGATGCACTCCCAGGCTCTTCAATATCTTCACATCCTCTTTGGATCTTAGATTCCTTGATATTTGTTGATGGTAAAACCTATATACTTGTTTTACTCTCAAAAATCACAAGTGAACGGGTAGTGACTTGTAGTTTAAAAGAGTGGATATCGATCCCATAGGGATTGATGCCCAGACACCACTTAATTTATATAAAACTTTGCTTAAGAAAAAAAATTGTTTAATGAAAATAATATGGAAATTTTAAATAAAAATTAAAATACTAACTCAAAACAATAGACAATACCAACGTGTGGAAAAATCGAAATTCAAGAATCTAAAGACTAGAGATTACTTTTTTTCCTATTTTGTCTCCCTCCTATTTTATCGATTGAATTGTGCCTCACCCTAGATTTCTGAATTTATTAGCTACCCACTCCTAAGGTGTAATTAATTGTCCCTAATTAAATTAAGAGGAATCAATTGGATGATATCTCAACCTACTCAATGACTCGACTTATTCAACTAGTTATTAAACTATCTTATAGGTAATCAATTGACTAGTCGAGATCTCTCTTATAACTATTCAATTAATGTGATAATTGTAAGTCTTTAGGTCGCTAACTCTCGTTGTACAATCCTACACTAATTTATCTTACTCACTCTCTCGATTTGTTGCAAGATAACAAATAAAATTATCAATCAGTAAAGACAACTTCATTCAATTCAATGAAATAGGAGTTCTAACAAAATAGTTCAAAAGCAATCCCTAAAACTAAATTAGCCTAACATGGTCTCCATATCATCATCAACATTCAAATAAACCATTTTACAAAGAATAGAAGAAGTAAGATTAACAGAAAATTTAATAAAAAGACCCCTTCTCTTCTTTGCCAAAATCTAGAAATTTTGATGTTAATGTGTTATTTTCCCCAATCTTGATGATGATCCTTAACTTCAATCCTTCCTCAAGGCTCCAAATATGTGTTCTTTACTCCAAAGATGGTGTTTCTACAAAAGGGTTTCGTCTTCCTCTAAGATGGAAGCTTAATGATGCTTAAATAGTCCAAAAATCCTAATTTTAATGAAGCCTCGCATATTGTTTCGCATTATGATACCCACGATTATGGGAATTGGCCACAAAACACTTCCTCTTTTCTTTTCCTCTTGATTTCTAACTTAATCTCCAAGTTTCTCCATCTTCCTCCCTACACAAAAATAGTCAATTCTTACCCTAAATTAACATCAAACATAAAAGAACAACAATGAAAATCAAACTAAACAAAAATATACAAAATGAATCCTAAATTTCAACAAATATGCAAGAGAACACATGCCAATTACATAGAAAAACATAGACTAATGCACACTTATCAACATCCTCATAGTTGAATCTTTGCTTGTCCTCAAGCAAAATAAATACAACCACTTAATTCTATCATTTCATCTTCACAAAGATTAAAGCATACAATCGCTCAAATTTAGACTAACTCAAATATTAAGTTAATACACATATCATTACTAGTTTTTCATTGGTGTACATAAGAAAATTCAATAATTGACACCATCACTCAAAGATAAGAAAAGACGTAAAATGAATTTTCCTCAAGATGTTCACCCAGTTCTCTCAAGTGCTTATTAGGTAGTGTTTCACTCAAACCTCCTATAGGAAACTACACTACCATAAGCTTACCAGTATATCAATTCTCCTCTACAATGATTGCATGTATAAATAGATCAAAAGGACTTGTTTAAGGTTTTAATGTGGTAAAGGTTAACGTGGTTAAAGAAGGAAAGAAAAAAAATTAAACATAAGCATTAGTAAAGTAAAAAACGGATAAAACAGGATAACAAACACATAAATCCGAGATATATAATAGTATTCTACACTTATTGATACTACTCACTTGTTCTTCCTTTTTCTTTTCCTTTCTTTTCTTTTTCTTTTCAACAGTATTTTTCTTTTTTTCTTTTTTTATCATACATGGAAGAACTGTGAATATAATTTCACTATATACAATGTAACTCATAAGCAAAAGTATACTCAACTCATCTCGGTAACAAAAATTTCACAATGATCCCAACAAATGTATTGCTTAATACTCTACTAAGCTTGTGAATGGGTAGGTTAAAAAGGTTTAAAGTTTTAAAATTTTGGGTTTTTTAAAGAAAAAAAAGGTTAAGGCTCAACAGGGATAGCAAAGGATAATAGAAAGGTGAGTCATTTGAGCCAAGGGTTAAAACTAAAAGAAAAAGGGCCTAAATCATCTCTATTAAGCATGCGTCCAATAGACTCAAACTGATTCAAAGCAATTTCTGAAGGTAGTAACCTAAGGAAGTAACACTCAACAAAGAAATATAATGACTATAGATGGAGTCATATGGATCAATCCTCACATTAGCTCAAATGAAAACTCATTATATATCTCTACACTACCTCACTGTTCAAATGTCCATTTTGTGACTAAGCTTATGTAACCAACTATTTTCCATCACTCTATATGTTTCACTTTCTAGTCAAGTAGCCTAATTCGAGTTCAAGCATGCATTTAATCTAATTTCAACTAGCATGATAGATTCTCATGGCAATATTTATCAGAGTGATTCAAATACAATTCCATTGCTGACACAAAGTACATGATATGCCTAAACATCCTTCCTATTTAACAAAATGCCAACATTGTAATTGAGAAATTCAATGTCACCTCCCCAAACTTAAAGTTCATATTGTCCTCAATGTGACAAGTTAACCACCAAATAGGGAAAAATGACCTCAAACCAAACAAAAGAAATTGAAACAAACAAATGGCATTGAACCAAACAAAAAAAATGATATGAAACCAAAATAAAAAACAATAAAATTGAAAAGTAAAAGGATAAGAAAAGCTTATTCAGATGATGGTGGTGATGGTGTTGGTGAAGGAGTTTCAAAATTTTTCCTCTAACAGAAATTTAGGAACCTCTTCTCCAAGCTAAGCTGCTCCTTATAGAGTTGTCACATTTGGGTGCTGGGCTCATTTATTTGGGATGTCACTTGTTATTGGTTAGTGCACTTAGTTCCTCCTCCACTACTTCTTCCTCTAGCTCCGACACTGCTCAGGATGTGGAGGGATAGGTAGTAGCTATATTGATGCCCCTCTTGTTCTTTACTACAGTACGTGTCTGAGGATTTCGGAGTTTCATATAATGGAACTCAAAAATCTCAGAACATCTCAAATACAATATGTCAAGCATATCGTACAACATTGTGCATAAATTTTCCATATTAAAATTATAAAACACACCCAAAGTAGAAGCAATATGAGACATCCCAAAACATAAACTCTTTTCAATAACAACATCCACTATTGATTAAAAAATCCTATAAGGAGTATTGATTTTAATTTTCTGATCCACACACCATAAAAAGAAAAGTCCTTTGGCTGAGCATTTGTTACTTTCAACTTTATTGAACATAGTTAAGCACAAAAATTTATGTAAAAGTAAATGCTCGGCACTATTAATTAAAGAATTTTGTGTATTCCTAGAATCAAAGTTTTCTTCCCCATTCAGAGTTTTCCAGTAGGAATCTACATCAAAATCAACATAACCATCTAAAATTTTTGCATTCAAAAAATTGAAAATTTCATGCATGACAGTATAATCAAGTTTAAAAACATTTTCGGCTAACCTAAACCAAAACACATCCATTTTAGGGTTATACTAGACCGTTGTGAAAAACTCTAAAGTTATAGTAGAATAAATAGGTACATCGCATCAAACAAACCTATTCCATCCTATGTTTACAGCTAGTTGCTCAAGTTGCAGTCTCACTCCTATGTTCTCTAATAATTCAAAATCAAAATACCTAGGAGTGACTATTTCTCTATCTCTAAGATCACAAAAACATATACCTTCTTCCTCCGAATAGATTGGGAAGGGAAAGCAGTAAGTCGCCACTAAATTGCGCTTGCCTTCACCGAAAACTTGTGAGTGGAGTTCATCGATCAGTTTCCTAGCCATCATCTTCCTTGGTGCGATTGTAAGAGAAAAATTTGCAAAAATTAAGAAGAAGATGAGTGAATTTTATATTTAAGAGAGAGAGAAAGCAAATTTGTACCCAAATCCTCCTTGTGTTTTTAAATGATTAATACATGAAAAGATGAAAGGAATGTAAGATTAATGCAAAGAGATGAAGAAAATACCAAGAATTTAGATGAAAATTGAAGAGTTTTAGAGAGTGGGAGGAGAGAAATTCATGGGTTAGAGAGAGAGGGAGTGAAATATTGAAGAATGGGTGAGATAAGAAAAAGGGAGGGAAAAGTTTCCCTCCAGATGGAATTCCCACGATCGTGGGATTTCTCTCCAGAAATTTTATGGAGAGATTTCCCACAATCGTGGGAATCAAAAATCAATCCAATTCGTATGATCGTGGGAAGATGTAATCCTCACAAATTCAAACCTCCTTCCAAGCTTAATTTTGGTTCTCCATGATCTCACAACCTACAAACATATCAAGTTAATATTATCAATAAGAATTTCAAAAAGAATATAATCTAAAATTCAAACAAAAAACAAATTAAACATTAATCAAACACAATCCTATTTGAATAAATCAAGAGAACAAACAAATAAACAAAATCGATCAAAAGATAATAGAAGTCTATGGGTTGCCTCCCAAGTAGCCCTTCTTTTAACGTCTGTAGCTCGACTCTCCTTCCTTCAAAACTCAGCCAGGATCAATTATAAACGGCTTACTTCCACCTTTTTCATTCAACATTGGTTTTGTAGCCTGTAAGTAAGCCACAAATTGTAAAATAATCAAAAGGAAAATATGGATAACATTATGAAAACTGATTAAACTCAATAATGTCCTTTTTCCAAATAAACTATCAACATAACAAGGAATAAGAAAACTCCCTGAATCTTCCAATGAATCCAACAGTTTTTCCTGTGCGAAGGTGTATTGCTCTCTTTCTTCCTTAATTACCTTCATCTTCTTTGCTTCTTCCACTTCTAGAATAGAGACTCTCATAACTTCTTCAAACTTGATGTCTATTGTCATCTATTCTTCAGAAGATTCAAACACACCATTTATCTTGAATGAGCTACTATCCTTTAAATTCTTAAATACATCATTCATGTTGAATGTGTTGGACCTCATTTCTAGAGCCCAACTATCTGAAATATCAAAAGACGTGAATGTATTATCCTACAAGGTTATTTCTATGGGATCTCTCTAGCCAAAACTAGTCTAGATAGTGGAATCACAATTTTAATTCTCCATAAAAATTGTATCTCCATGTCTCTAGTTTATTTTGAAACAATAATCATCTCATTCAGAGCTCTACAAGTCAAGATATGATTAAAATACCAAAGTATGTTCAATAAAACAACCAATTCATGCTCTTTCGGTCGTTTCCCTCACTTTCTTTCCATCAATATTTTTCGAATCATCTCCAATGGATTCCAAAATTTATTTAGGAATCTATTAGTTAAATAATCTCTTCATTTGGAGATTGGGTAATGAAGTTATGGCCAAAAAAGTCAAACCTGATTATGTCCTCAATCATATTGTACTTATCTTGGGACAATTTGCATAACTTTCACTAGAGATATCAGATGTTGGTTGTTTTAAGACGGTTTTGAAGAGAACATCGAGATCTACAACGTTTATGAAGAAATTGAAGAAAGAGTTTGCCATCTAGAAGGACAAAATCGCTTCATCTGGTGCTTTATCTGGTGCCCATACTTCATCTGGCGCTTCGTCTGGTGCTTCGTCTGATGCTTCGTCTGGTGCTTCATCTGACGCTTCTTCTGATGCTTCGTCTAATGCTTCATCTGATACTTCATCTGATGCGTCAGATGTTTCGTTTGGTACCTATGCTTCGTTTGACACTTCGTCTGGTACTTATGTTTCGTCTGAAGGCCATATCTTTTGCGTCCGGAGTCCAAAAATTCCATACTTTATATCATTGGAAAGCTAAGAAAAGAAACTTTCAAGAAGACAACTTTGGCTAATTCTACCTAAATCTATACATTTTTTACCTTGAATTTAGAACACAATTTCTACACCTATGAAAACTTGCAAAATGCCATATCTCTTTATATCAATTCAACTACTAAGTACTTTTGTTAAATTCGTGAATCTCACCTCAAATGACTAATCCCATACAACCTTTCCAATCTTTAACATGCTATTCTAAAATAAACAACAACTTTTGCAATCTCAATGAAGAAGAATATGCACATACCCATTCCACTTCCACAACCATCATACTCAACCCTTAAAAATAACTTCATCATACACAAAAGCAATTTCTTAAATTCTCATTCTCGTTATTAAACAAAGTAAATATTTGAACAAGCTTTACTATATATCAACATGCACATCACTAACCTAAAACAACATACCAAGGAAGATCATGTTTGAAATGCTTACAAAGATGTCCAAAATGTTCACTAACTTAGTACAAAATTCTCTAACTATCTTGAAGTTTCTGATGCCTTGCAAGGATTGCTAACCTTCTCGTTCTGTACTTGAGAAGTGGAAAAGAATGGGTTGAGCTACACGGCTCAGTGGATAATGCATTTATAGCCATCGACAATTGATGAAAATTCAAGCATATGCATATGTATCAATTTAGTCCAAAACTCATAACACAATATATAGATTTTAGCCATTAAACACAACACTAAAATGAATCATTCTTGACAATTCAAAGATGTAATGCATGAACAAATGGCTCGAGAGTTCCGTGGAATAAAACAGAGAAACCGAAGTTTCCACCGTGAACAAAATGAGTCTAATTTTTTAGGATCTTGTGGCCTCAAGTGGGCAGCTGGGAGAAGGCTATAGGTCAACATGCATGTGACTAACGAAAAGGGTTCCTCTCTTGCCCAATCACAAACAAATTTTTATGCTCAATACAGTCAATCACAAATCCATAATCTCATGCTTCCTTTATTTTTTCTTCTTTCTTTTATACAAATGTCATAACCTTTTACAAGGCATAACATAATCATAATTCATCATGCATTTTCAAACATTCACAACGATTTCAATTTCAGGCAAATCAAATGTAAGCAAATCAATATACACTCACATATGAAAGAATTTGCCCAATTACACAATAACTATGAATACATTACCTACCTAAATCCTTTGCAAAAATCCAACTCAAGGTTTTCTTTCCTCTTGCTCTTAAGTAAGATTCTCTTGGTTTCCTAAAACAACCAAGGTTCCATTCAAAACTACATTCTAATAAAATTTATAAACTTCAATAATCACAAAAATATTGCAATAAACACAATTTAAGCTCAAACTAACCTACCCATAATCCATCTAGATTAGAAAACCCAAGACCTAGTTTAGAAACCCTAGGAATCAAATGGGTTCCTTCTTCCTCTTCTTCCAACACAACACCCACTCTCTCTCTTTAATCCTTTCATTCTTAACACAACACGTTTCTTTAATAAAGCAAGAAGAAAAGATGATTAACTTACCTTAATAAGCTTGATTTCTCTTCTTCCCACATTTTCTTCTTCTCTAACTTCTCTCTTTTCTCTTCTCTTCTACGACTCTCTCTTCTTTTCTTCTAAATTTTAAGACAACTTTATCCTTGGTCTCCCAATTATGCCCTAATCATTTAATACAATATCCATTTACCCCTTCTTTTGTCTTTATCTACTAACTCCCTAAACTAACTCAATTCTAACATTCTCATATTAATTCTAACTTAATTCTAATCTTTCCATATAATTCTACTCTCTATTCATTCTTACTAAATTTAATGACCCAATTTTAAGATAAATAAATAAACAAATAAATCGTAATTAAATAATTAAACAAATAAATTGATAATAATTGAAAAAAATTTCGGGTCCAATATAATGTCTCTTGATCATCATCAATCTAAAAGATAAAACTCCTTTCATGAACATCTACCCAAGGTTTTTCGATGTTCACCTTTGATATATCAAAAACTGGTGAATAATAGGGAGGGTTGGCATTCTTTTTTTCAATAAAGTAGGTTTAGCTTGGAGTTCCACTAGTTCTTCTAGCTCTTCCTCATTCTTAAGTATGATAGCCTCATAGTCCTCTTATTGATGTAATTCCATAAATTTCATAGATTCTTCCACACTTCTCTTTAAAAATTCACGGGAAAGCTGTCTTCCTTGAATCTCCAGGTTGTGAATAGAAATGACATGATTTTCAAGAATTTGATCGAATTTCTTTTCCAGTCTCTTTTGACTTTCCTCTTGGCTAGAAAGCATCCTCCTCCGGTTCTCTTCTTGAGTTGCCAGTTTGGAACCAACATCTTTATAAACTTGTCTAACTTACTCTTCATCGCTCCTATTCGATCTTACTAAAATTCAAATACATCTTGATGTCCCATGTGAGTACTTGTATTGTTATATCAATAAAAATCTGGGTGGCCCTACCATCTTGCAGTGTATGTGTTCCAATAGGAATCGATACTTCCCCAACCATACTGTGCCTCATTGTAATTTGCAAAAAATCCTTGCTCCATATAATAATTGTCTTCCATCATTGTTCTTTCTATTTCTTCTTGGCATCTATCTCTTCAAATGTCTCATTACTCATTCTAAGATATCTTAACGTGTTACCAAATTCTGTTAATCATCACGTGTTCCTTGTATTCATGCACCTAAAAATACACAAGGAAAAATATCAAAAACTCTTAAATCAAAATAACCTAAATTAAACAAGATGATAAACAATTAATCCCTGACAACGGCATCAAAAACCTGTTAATGGTAAAACTTATCTACTTGTTTTACACTCAAAAATTGCAAGTTAACGGGTTATGACTTGTAGCTTAAAATAGTGGATATCGATCCCACGGGGATTGATGCCCAGACACCACTTAATTTAGATAAAACTTTGTTTAAGAAAAAAAAATTATTTAGTAAAAATAATCTGGAAAATTTAAATAAAAACTGAAAGACTAACTCAAAACAATAGACAATACCAACGTGCTGAAAAATTGGAATTCAAGAATCTATACTATAGATTACGTTTTTCCCTATTTTGTCTCCCTCCTATTTTATTGATTGAATTGTGTCTTACCTTAGATTTTTGAATGTATTAACTACACTCTCTCAAGGTTTAATTAATTGTCCCTAATTGAATTAAAGGGAATCAATTAGATGATATCTCAACTTACCCTATGGGTGATCAATTGACTAATCGAGATCTCTCTTCTAACTATTCAATTAATGTGATAATTGTAAGTCTTTAGGTCACTAACTCTCATTGTACAATCCTTCACATATTTATATTTCTCACTCTCTCGATTTGTTGCAAGATAACAAATAAAATCATTAATCATCAAAGACAACTTCATTCAATTCAATGAAATAGGAGTTCTAACAAAATAGTTCAAAAGCAATCCCTAAAACTAAATCAGCCTAACATGGTCTCTATAACATCATCAACATTCAAACAAACCATTTTACAAAGAATGGAAGAAGTAAGATTGACATAAAATTGAATAAAAAGACTCCTCTTCTTTGCTACTTTTTCCAATCTTGATGATGATCCTTGACTTCAATCCTTTCTCAAAGCTCCAAACATGTGTTCTCAAAGCCCTTATGTTGTCTCAGATTATGATTCTTACAATCGTGGGAATTGGCCACAGAACACTTCCTCTTAATTTCTGGCTCAATCATGAAGTTGTTCCATCTTCCTTCCTACACAAAAATATTCAATTCTTACCTTAAATTAACATCAAACATAAATGAACAACAATGGAAATCAAGCTGAACAAAAATATTCAAAATGATTCCTAAACTTCAACAATATCCAACAAGTATGTAAGAAACCACATGCCAATTACATAGAAAAACATATACTAATGTACACCTATCAATATCCGTTAGGGTTAAGGGAGAATGATAGTCTTTCTTAGATACTTTAAAAGTTAATTTTGCCTTTCTAACTCTTAGTGTTAATTCTCCCCCATCCACATAAATTATCGAATGAGAAGTAGCTAGGAACGGTTGCCTAAGAACTATCGAGGTTTCTGCATCTTCTCTAATATCCAGTATGTAGAAATCTGCAGGGAAGATAAATTTATCAATTCGTATCTGCACGTTCTTGATGATCCCCGTCGGCTGATGCACTGTTCTATCGACCATTTTAATCAATATCTTAGTGGACTCTGGCTCTCCTAAACTCAACTTCTAACTAACCGTGTAGGGCATCATGTTAATACTAACTCCCAATTCGCAAATGCCCTAGCTATCTCAATTCCATTTATGCTGCACAAAATGAAGAAATCCCCTGGGTCTTGTTTCTTTTATGCTATGTGTGGATTTCTTTTTTATATATGCTCTTTGACCTCTTTCTTCCCCAATTCCTTTAATGTGAGCTTTTTTTGGAGTTAATTTTTTATATCTGTCATCTTGCTTAGCTCAACCTTCTAAGGATTCCTTGCTGCTCCACTTGAAGATAACTTCCGCTAAGTAAACATTTTATGTGGAAATCTAAGTTGAAGTTCCCTAATCAGCTCGTTTACTAGTTCACTCAGAAAGACTTCCAAAAATGTTTGTCCTTCTCTCTTGACTCTGTCTTTCTCCTCATGTTCACTTTCCTTTTTCTCTATTCGAGTGATAGCCATAATTCTCTCTTTCGGGTTGATCTTAGTGTTGCTCGGTAAGCTACCTGCATTTCTCAAAGATAAAGCATTAGTGAGTTGAACTAACTGAGCCTCCAAGTTAAGGATCGATGAAGCATGATTCTTCACGATTTGGTCTAATTTCGCTTCCGTCCTCTTCTAACTTTCTACCTGGCTAGCAAACATCCTCTTTTGATTCTCCTCTTGAGTTGCCAATTTAGACCCTAACACTTCCATTATCTTTTCCATTGTACTTTCCATTGCTCGAATTCGATCTTGCTAGAATCTTGGCAGTCCTTGTGGTCTCGCTTAGCTACCTTCATTGTTATTACTCTAATAAAATTTTGGATAGTTTTTCCATCTCAGATTATAAGTATTAGAGTACGAGTTATTACCTTATTGCGGCTGGCCTATTTAACTTACTTGTTCTGTACTGCCAGCTCCTAATAGAAAACACTCCATTAAGCCATGGTTGTTTTGCTCACACAACTCACATTAAATTTGCATTGCCTTCATTGTAGAGGAGGATGCTCCTCATATATTGTTCAGCTGCTTCATAAGATCTGTGATCTGATCCTGTAATGTGGTACTAGAGTCAATGGATATCATACCTTTTTGTTCTTTTTGCCCTTGTTTGCTCCTCTTGCTCGGCCACATGTAGTTGTTGCTCACCAACTCTTCTAAAAGATCATGAGTTTCTTCCATAGTCTTCCTCATTAGTGAACCTTCAGTTGCTGCATCGATGGTTCCTCTTGTGCTCGAATTCACTCTATTGATAGGGAGAGCTTCTCTACAATTCCTTAAATCTCTCCCAAGCTTCATAGAGAGATTCCCCATCATTTTGCTAGAAATTTTTAATCTCTTTGATAATCCTCATTGTCTTCGTTAATAGGAAATACTTGGCGAGGAATGTTTGGGCAAGCTACTCTCAAGTCATTATTTGTCCTGAATTCAGTAAGTTGTACCATATTTTAACTCGATCTTTTAATGTGAATGAAAACAACCTCAGCTTCACTGCATCATCGAACATTCCATTTAAACGAAAAGTGTCACAAATCTCCAAAAACTTTACAATGTGGGTGTCCGGATCCTCATTGGATAGCCCATAGAACTGCACACTATTTTATAGAATGTTGAGGAATATCGACTTTATCTCAAAATTCTCCGCTTGAACCATCGGTCTTGCCACTCCTTGAGGACTAAATCCTAGCCTCATGAAATCCATCAGAGTCCTCTTCGATCCTTCTTGCTCTCTTTCTTCAGCCACATCTTGTTGTGAAAAGTTTAGATGCTTTGCCTTTCTCAACTATCTTTCATGTCTCTTAATGTTAGCAAAATTCATCTTCACTAACTTCTTTTGTTCTTCGCATGCTCCTTGTGTTCATGCACTTGCAAATACACAAGCAAAAGTATCAAAATTCTTAAATCATAGTAATCTAAATTAAACAAGATGCTAAACAATCAATCCCTGGCAACGGTACTAAAAACTTGCTGAGTATAATTATGTAACATAAACTACTTGTTTTACACTCAAAAACTGCAAGTGTACTAGTCATGCCTTGTAGTTAAAAAGTTGATATCGATCCCACAGGGATTGATGCCCAGACACCACTTAATTCAGACAAAACTTTGTCTAAGAAACAAAATCATTTAAAGCAAATAATTTTAAATTTAAATTAAAAGACCAATAATGAACATTTTTCAATGCCAAAATGTAGAAAGATCAAAATTCAAGAATCTAAAGACTAGAGATTACTTTTTTCCTATTTTGTCTCCCCCTATTTTATTAATTAAATTATGTCTCACGTAATATTTTCAAATGTATTAACTACCCTCTCTTAAGGTATAATTAATTATCCCTAATCAAATTTAATGGAGTCAATTGAATGATCTCTCAACCTACCCAATGACTCCACCGATTCAACTAGTTATTAAACTATCCTATGGGTGATCAATTGAATTCGCCGAGATCTCTCTTCTAACTAATCAATTGACGTGATGATTGCAAGTTTATAGGTTGTCAACATTCGTTGTATAATACTACACAAATAATCTTACTCACTCTCTCAATTTGTTGCAAGATAATAAATAAAATCAACAATCATCAAAGACACTTTCATTCAATACAATTAAATAGGAGTTTTAATAAAATAGTTCAAAAGCAATTCCCAAAACTAAACCAACCAATCGTGGTCTCCATAATATCATCAACACACAAATAATCCATCTTACAAAGATTAGAAGAAAGAAAAACACAGAAAATTGAATAAAAGAAACTTCTTCTCTTCTTTGCCAAATCTGGAATTTTAGATGTTGATGTGCTATTTTTCTCGATCTTGATGATAATCCTTGACTTCAATACTTCCTCAAGGCTAAAAACTTGTGTTCTTTAATCAAGGAGGCTCTTTTTACAGAAGGGTTTCGTCTCCCCTTAATCATGGTGGCTTAATTCTCTTTTAATAGTCTAGAAACCCTAAATTTAATGAAGCCACACATAATGACTAGGAGTATAATTCCCACGATTGTGGGAATTGGCAAGATTCCCACGATTTTGGGAATTTGCAATAGATACTCTCCTTTGTTCTTCTCCTCTTTGATTTCTAGCTCAATGTCCAAGTTGCTTAATCTTCCTACCTATATAAAAATAATCAATTCTTACCCTAAATTAATATTAAACACAAAATAAAAACAATGGAAATCAAACTAAATGAAAACATACAATGTTGGCCCATGAAAGTTTTTTCGTTGAATTAAGCATGATAGTTTATGGAATAAGTATGGAATTTGAATTTTTGCCTTAGAATAAATTTTGAGGTCATAATAGAATTTTTATTGGACTTTATTTATTTATTTCAATGTTAGTAGGATTTTATTTCACTAGTTAGTGAAATTAATGTTTTAAGAATGTATGAGGGCAATTTTGGCATGTTACTATATTTAAGAGTCATAAAGCATAAAAGGAAAGGCAATGATGACTATTTACATTCATTAAGGGTAAAATTGGAAGAACAAAGTGTTGTCTTGCAAAATAGAAAGAGAAAAACGTGAATAAGGGAAAGAAAAGTGAAAAAATGAAAATAAGAGAGAAGAAGGAGAAGTCGTCCATTAGAAAAAAGAAAAGAGAAGAGAGTCGTGAGAGAAGCTAGGGAAGAAGAAGAAAACATGGAAAGAGAAGGAATCAAGCTTATTTAAGGTAAGTTTTCTTTCTTTCTTGCTTAGGTAGAGAAAGAAGTATAGAATGGGTTGTGTTGAAAGAAGATGATTGAGAGACCATTTGATCTTTGGGTTCCTAAGCTAGGTTTTGGGTTTACTAACCTAGATGGACTATGCGTAGGTTAGTTTTGAGTTTGAATTGTATGGATTTCAATTGTTGTGATTATCGAAGTTTTAAAGGTTTTATTTGAATTGTAATTGAATGGGAAATTGGTTTGTTTTAGGAAATCAACAAAATCCTACCCAAGAGCAAAGGAAAGGATCAAATTGAGTTTGGATTTTTCAAGAGTTATAAGGTGGGTAATTTATTTATAGTTATTATGTAATGAGCAAAGTGCCTTGTGTGTGTGTTGTGTGTTAAAATGTTCTGCTTTAAAATATTGTGATGTGGAAATTGCATTATGATATATGACATGTGATAAAAACTGAATTTTGAGTATAATTATGCTATGCCTTGGAATTGTATCATGGCATTTTGATTTAAATGGAAAGAAGAAAAAGCATGAGAATATGAACTTGTGATTGATTGAATTAAGCATGAGATTTTATTGTGTTTGGGCGAGAGAGGAACCATTTTGTAGTCATATGCATGTCGACATAAAGCCTTCTCCCAGTTGACTACTTGTGGCACACGAGATCCAAAAAGTGGACTCATTTCGTTCACAGAGTAAACTTCAGTTTCTCTGTTTTGTTCCACAAAACCCTCTAGCCATTTGTTTGTGCATTTACATTTTGATGTGTTAAGTTTTGATGAATTTGAGTATTATGCTTTGATGTTAAATCACATCCAATATGATTTATGTGATGATGTATTGAGTTATGAGTTATGAATGTTGAACTTACATTATTGGGTCAAGATAAGATGAGTATGCTTATATGATTAGATGCATGTATGTTTGATTGTGTGGCTCATCGCCAATAGCTATAAATATATTAGCCACTGAGCTGTGTAGCTCAACCCAATATTTTTCCCACTCCTTAGGTGCAGATCGAGAATATCAATGAATCCTTGCATGGAATTTGGACAAATTTCAAGATAGTTAGCTTTTGTACTAAGTTAGTGGCTAGACTTTTGGATAGTTGTATAAGCACATTGAACATTGAGCATCCAATGTATTTTTGTATATTTTATTAAGCGAAATGTTGATTTGTAATTAAAGCTACGTATGAACTTCATTTTGATTTGGAAATGAATGAAGAATTGAAGAAGTTTCCAATGTGTATGTGCTTAGTCATCTTGTAGTTGTACATTTCTTATTTCAATTCTTCCATAGGTGTAGAAATTGTGTTTTGCCTTCAAGGAAAAAACTAGATCGATATAGGTATAATTAGACAAAGTTTTCTTCTTGGAAGTTGTAAATTATCTTTCTATCTTTTCAATTCTATATAGTATGAAATATTTGGATATTAGAGTTGAGAGTTATGGTTATTAGAAGTTTGTCATGTTGCATACGATGGACTTTTGGGACAGCTACATTGGTTTGAACTTTTAATCCTTATAGAGGTAAATTTTGTTTTTAAGGTCTTCATAAAAGTTGTAGGTCTAGAATTTCTCTTCAACACAAACTTTGAATGACTTAATTTGATACTTGTAGTGAAATTTATGCCCTTTTTACCAAGATAGGTCGGAGGAAGAAAAGAGAGAAGAGGAAGTTCGCGATCACGACAAATCGAGATCGCGACATTGCGCGAGTCGCGATCACCCGCAGATCCTTTCCCCCAACCTGAACATATTTCACTCTTTTGACCATAACTTTGTTGTCCGAACTCCAAAAGACCTGATTTTTGAAGCATTGGATTCCTAACACATTCCTATATCTATCTAAAAATGTATAGATTTTTTTTAATTTAAAAAAGATTGATTGAATCAAAGTGAGGGGACCGGTTGGAAGAGTGTGAGTTGGATATTTTTACTAAATATTCTTCAGTATTTTGATGATATCTTAATCCGTAGAGCTCCAATTACGATGATTTTTATCTCTAAATAAACGAGAGACATAGAGCCACAAATTATCTAAGAAATAAATTTTTAATTCGGTCTCTAAGACTTTCAATTTTCGTATGGAATTTGAGTATAGTGTACTACTTCAGTATAACAACAGTCCGAAAATGTTTGGGCTATAACTTTTAGATTTTTGAACCAAATGGAATGATTTTGGTGTCTTTAGAAACTTAAGACAATGGGGAACAAATTTTCTGAATAACCTAAATTGAAATTCCAATTTTAGGTTTCCCAAAATCTATCCTGAAGTTGAAGAAATGAGTTTGCCTATATTTTTATGACTCCGAATGTTAGGCTCCAGAAACGGGATCCTACATACAAAATGAATCCTAAACTACAGCAATAATCAACAATTATACAAGAAACACATGCAAATTACTTAGAAAAACATAGAATAATGTACAATTGTCAAGCAACTTGCCATGTGTGTGTCGTACGATGTGATTAATGTTAGGACAATTGTCAAAAGTCTAGGCCAGCTACATGTCCTCTCTTCATGCTTCCATTTGTCACCTAAATCTTAAGCCATTTGTCACTCAATCTCTAAGCCATTTGTTAGTTAATTATTTATGCAAAATGTCACTCAATTCTACTACCATGTGTAAATTATTTCATAGGCTTAGTGATCCTAAATTTTCACGCATCAATTTGACATTTTTCCTAAACTAAATGCACATTTTAATTCATCAATTTTCTAATTGAAACAATTAATTCCAAATTTACTAATTATAATCCACCAAATAAAAATTCAAGACATAATCAATACACAATTCACATTATGAATATGAATATAATGTGTATGCGAATATTATGCATGTGAATGAAATGCATTTCGTAAATTCTCAAATGATATGACTCATATGCAATAATCTAAGGCTCTAACCCTTAGTATAGAAACCAACTATTACAATTTGCCCCTTTAAGAAATTTCGTCCTCGAAATTCTTACCTAATTGGTTAAATAGATGGGGATACTAATTCCTCATGTTCTCCTTAGTCTCCCATATGGCTTCTTCTCTCAAATTATTCCTCCAAAGGACTTTTACCAATGGAACTACTATGTTTCTTAATTACTTAGTCAAATAACCAACTATTTTAATGATACAAAGTGTAATTAAAAATTTCTAAAATTCAATATAATCTAATATCTTGACTTGAAAATATTTAGATTTAATTGATTCAGGTTAAATTGTCTATCACATGTTTAAAAGTTTTTCTTAACTTAAGTTAAGTTGGATTGAATAAATATACATGCCCTGATTAATATATGGTATTATCTCCTTTTCCTTTTCATATTCAAGCTAACTTATAAAGGCAATAGGTCATTAAAATAACACTTAATTTCATTTAAAACAAAAAAATTTATAAGTTAATACAAAGAAAAACTATTATCGTAAAATAATTTTTAAATCATGTGACTTAGCGTATCGTAACACTACTCAAAATAAACTAAACCTACAATTGTAGCAGTGGTGAGTCTAGGTCGATCCCACAGAGAGTGTGCATAAAGCTTTTAAAATGAAAATAATCAGTTTCTAGGTTTTTTTTGGGGGTGGGGGGTTGGTTTAGTTTAATAACAAAATAAAGTAAAATTAAACTAATGAAAACATTTGAAATTGATGAATTAGTTAGGGACCTAATTCGTTGGTTCAATCTCAGCCTACTCCCAGTAAACATATTTCATTGAATTGTTATCCTTATACCTCTCCTTAAGCTATTAGTCATAGATTAACAACAAGCTCTGTTAATCCCAGTTTTTCCTTAGGTCATAGTTAATTAAGAAGAGCTCATTAATTAACCCTAGTTATTGGATAACCTAGGAGACGCTCTCTAAGTTTAATCAGATAGTTGCCTTACGAATGAGAAAAACAGACCAATCTAAGCAATAATCTCACAAACTCATATTATTTAACCTAGGTTACATTATCCTTAATGATATAATACCATTAGTTGCTACAAATGAATTCAAACATGACTATTACATATCATATTTAAGGTTCTAGTAATAGGTTCTTATGAAAAACAATCCAACAGTGCATCAAGATCATTCTTACACAATACCCAATCCATAAATTCAAGATAACATAAACAATCCAAAAAGAGAGTAAGAATAATAAACATAATAAAAAATATGTTTAACTTGGTTCTTCGATTCAATTTGACCTCTGAACTGGTGTCGGGAAGCTAGCTCTCCATTGGTCTCTAAAGGAATAGAGCTTTTCCGCTTCTCTTCAAAACTAAGAACTCACTCTCAAAAATGCTTTTTTCAAACAAAAATACGTATTTACTAGCACCAAAATGTTGCTTTTATATGAAAATGTAGGGTTTTAAGGTGAAGTGGTAGAACAATCATGTGTGTGACTACTCTCTCACATTTATGAGAGATATCTTATGGTTGTAAGAACTGTCTCATGGTAGTGAGACACCTTGCATAGGCATGAGACCTATATCCATGAGCCATCTCTTCATTCCTCTTCATCTTGATGTTTTCTTATCTTCTCTTGCTTTTAATCTTCTTCTTCTTGCTCCATAAAGAGAAGTGAGTGTGAATCTTTAGAAAACGACTCAAATACAGTGCTTTTGACTCACTTTAGCTCTTTCTCTTCCGAATTGTGCCTAAAACCATATATGAACTAAAGTGAATATCTTAAGCATTTTCATATCATTAATCACTAAGTGTTATTGAATAAATATAAAATCAATTAAGCACATATCATAAAGGGAGGTTCCAATTGATATTTTGATGATAAAAAAAAAATAATGACTACTAATGTGATTATTATTTTGATGTAAAGAAATATAAAAAATTGAATTCATAAAATTAGGAAGATAGTGTATGAATTTGATAAAGAGAAGTTACAATTTGTAATTGATGAAATGAAGATCAAAAAAAGAATAAAAGAAGATCAGGGATCATCAAGGTTATTTTACATCTTGTGTTGTTATTTGTAAGCTCAGTTTCTTAATTTGATGATCTAAAAGGCTCGTCATACATAATCATTGCATCTTACTTTATTGCATGAGTCTTTACATTCATCAAGAGGCATTCAAGATTTTGATTTTAATATATAAGCCTCTTGATCTTTCAAATATTCTTCGGGGAAAATTTTTGGAAGTTTTTAATCTAACCTTAATTATTATAATAATGATGTTAAACTAGCATATGATGAATTAGTAGAAAGTTTAGAAATCAACAGTAAGAAAATAAAGAAACTTTCTTCCAAACTCAAAGAAGTTCAAAAAGAGTTAGATGCATGCATGAGTAATAATGAAAAGATGAAAAGTGAATTGCGCATCATTAAAGCATCAGAAAATGTGATTATTGATGACAACCATGACTTTTTTGAACTAAGGCGTAAAAATGACGCATTTTAAAAAGAAGTATATTTCCTTAAGGATTATTTATCCAATTTTACTAAAGGGAGTAAAAAACTATAAAAACATATTAGGGTCCTAAAAGAATTCTAATGATAGGCATGGAACTGGATATAATTGTGAAATTGTTTCCAACAAAAAAACTACTTTTTTTCGAGGAAAAATATTTGTTAGTGAAGAACCATTTCCTAAGATGAAAAATAAGCATAAAGCATTGACATCTTAGCATACATATGCATATAAAACAGCTACTAGGGCTTAACCTAATAACAGATATCATGCTTTCATGTATGGCTCCCTACTTAGAAATAGAATTCAATACTCTCAAGGGAAGAATAGGCATAACTTTTATGATAACATGCAAACCCATTCATACCCGAGAGCACATCATGCCTTCATTCTTATTGGCGTCATATAATCATGTTAAAACTTTTCACCAACCTAGGAGACCATTTAATACATTTAATGTATAAAGAAAACTTCCTCATTATATAAATGCATAGAATTCCAAGCAATCACTACTCATATAACATGATATGTCATTTGTATAGTAAGTTTGGACTTATTGATAGATTTTGCTTTATTAAACAAAGAATATTGAGCAATTTTTTCATCCTTGTTTATGTTTATTGTTATTAATTGAGTATATTAATTAGAAAATTGTTAAATTTTGTAAGCACCCAATTCACCTCCCATCTCCCTTAGGTGTCATTAAGGACTAATAAGAGGTATTCTTGACTAATGTTAGTATAACCCATATTTAAATTTGAGATATAAAGATGTTTATTAGTTTTCTATAACATAATGATTGATCAACGTCTTAATGCAGTCAACCAATGAAACAGAAAATGTTGTTTTCTGCCTAACTAATGAGTTTATTCTTTGTTTGATCGATTATTTGGTTGGCCAGACAAACACACTAATTGACCAATAGCCTCCAGTGTTCAACCAATTTCCCTGACCTTGAGACTTCCTTTTCTTTAAGATTTTGCAAAGATCCTCCAGTGTTCAACCAATGTCCCCGACTTTGAGACTTCTGTTTTTTTTAAGTTTGTAAAGATTTTGGTCCCTCCTTTATCAATCACCTATACATATTAGTTGAGCAATATACTTCATTGGTCAACCAGTAGATCATGTTTTAAAACTAAATCAATTTTCTCACCACATATCCACTGTTCATTCTTCCTTCTTTTTTATAAACTAACATTAGTCGATCAGTTGAGTCAAATGATTAGTTAGTACTCCTATTTTTAGTCTTTTCTTCACCTCTTTTCACTTATTCTTATATTTTATATTTTATCCCCTCTAAAACCTTATATAATTAACTATTTTTCTTGAAAATATCATCCCTCATTTTATAAAATTGTCACTAAAGTTGCGTGAAATGATTTTTTTTGTTTCACTATTAGGAATTTCTCAATATTTTCTTAGTTAATAGTTATATTTTTTAAGATGATGCCTTCATAGTTAAATTTTCAAAGAAGTTAAAGTTGCTTCCCTTTTAATTATATCAGCAAATATTTTTTGTTTAATTTTGGTATTTTTGGGCTTTCAAAATTATACTTTTTTTAATTTATTGTCGGATATTGCAATTATTCCTTTATTTATTTCAATTCCATCCTCTGACTTTATGAAAACTTGTCTATGGTGTTTTAATTGAATTTTTCAACTTAAGCATTGTATCAAAATTGGAAAATTTTTCAAATTAGACATAATTAGAGATGTCTCTATCAAAATCAATATTTTACTAGTGGAGTTGTTTTCCAATCAACAATGCATCAATTATCATAATATGTTATCAATACTTTTCATTCATTGTGTTCATGTCATTTATTACATTCTTCAGACCTGAGCCTGGCATTCAACATTAAGTTGAGTACACATGTAACACCCCACTCCCGCCGGATCTGAACCCGATATCGATGGTGATACCCGAGTCCGCACCCCACGAGGGTGGCGTGTCACATCACTACACTAAACAAAAGTCGGTATAAA
>JANQBM010000004.1:20660058-20677587 GCA_025594535.1 Erythroxylum domingense
TTTGAAGAATGAAAAATGTATAGTAATTATTAATTGTAAAAGAAGGTTATAGTTTTAGAACACATACTTCTCCATTATAACATTATAATGTATTTCAAATAAAGATATATTGTTCCATCCATGAGTGTGATTGAGAATACCAAAATAAAAAATTTAAGGAACTTTAGATTACAAAGCAATACCTCTCATATTTTTTCCAACCTTACATAGGATAATAGTGGGCTTAAAGGTGCACTTTTAAGGGAATCCAATAATGATATTATAGACAATAAGGCGTAAAGGGTGATGAATTTTGCGTTAGAGCCATCAATAGTTGAGAAAGGCAAGCAATTTGAGAAATTGAGGATCTATGAATTAATTACATGAAAATATAACCCAAGTAGTTCTTTCTATAATAAAGTATTTGGGAAGATTAATTTTGATTTCATGTACATATGTTTGGATGCTTATAAAAAGTGTTTCTAGGTTACTTATAGGCTTATCATATATGACAATGGATGTCACTTGAAAGACAAGTATGAAAAGCAATTGCTTTTGACCATTGGCTTAGAACATGTCTTTTATAGACATTCACGAAGTGCATAAGCAAGTCTTTTATAGAAATTCTCTTATTAACTTCAATACATTCCTTTATAAGCATTTACCAATTGTATAAACAATCTTTATGTGGTTTATTATAACATGATTTAGAACATATATTTAATGATGACATAAATTTGACTAATTGACCAAATATAGTTTAAGGCATGCTTATTTTGAGTTTTTAACTTAGATAGGTACATGAAATAATTGTAAAGAACTAAAAAAAGATTCATAACTAGTTGGATAAAATACCAATTCATAAATGATGCATGTACATTCACAGTGTTGGACTCAAATATGGCATCTTATTGAATAACCATTATGAAAGCTTTAATGCATGCATAAATGAGGTTTGGAACAATCTAATTATCATAATTCTTGATAGAATAAGAAAAGCATCAATAAAGAGAATTAATAAGAAAGAGAGTGAATGGAGAAACATAATGGGTCTATCTATCATAGGATTAAAAAGAAATCGAAGAAGTATAAACAACTCACTAGTAATTGATTTCATACTTTAATGGTGAGAGACTTTTTAAAGTGAAGCATATGAATTTTTAATAAGTCATGATTTGGGTGTAAAGACTTACATATAAGAATGGAATTTAAGTAAAGTTCCTTGTCAACATGTTTGTGCTACAATTAGATATAATGGTGGTAGATTAGAAGATTATATGGAATTCATATATAGCAAAGAAAAATTTGATAAAATAATTCAAATCAGAATTTTCCAATTCCTAGTGAAGATTTGTGGCCAATTGCTAGTGAAAATCATGGTTATAAAGTCTATCCACCATAATATAAAAGAAGGTTAAGTAGGGAATAAAAGAAAAAGAAAAAAGATGTAAAAAGGGAACAAAACCTTTACTACTCAGAAGGAAGATCAAATTTCATATAAAAGGTGCAAGCAATATAGTATTATATTGTATAACGATAGATGTTAATGATTAACAAAGCCAAAAATAGAAAATTGTAACGAGAATCATTTCAAAGGTCAAATAAAAGAAGAAAAATTAATTAAATTGTAAATCATTTTGTGTATGCTCCTAATATGATTAGAAAAGAAGGATCATAAGTTTATGGATATATTACTAATTTTTTTGTGATTAAATACTTTTGTATATGACGTTCATTGTAGCTAGTAATTTATGTAAATGGTATTTAAATGATGGTTAGATGATGGACTGTGAATTATTGTTTTAGTATATCTATCTCTTTAACTTTCCCTAAGTTTCCTACAAATTTTGATTTTAAGGATTAGTTGATGATTATGTGATGATATTTTAAAAGTTCCTTGCTGGATCCCGTTTCCGGAGCCCAACTATCCGAATGTCATGAAAGTGTAGTGTGTGAATTACACTGTAGGGTTATTTCCATGAACTCTCTAGCCACAACCAGTTCCGAAAGTGGAATCATAAATTGACTTCTTCAGAAAAATTGTAGCTCCATATCTCTAGTTTATTTTGAAATAATAATCGTCTTATTCGGAGCTCTATAGGTCAAGATATGCTTAAAAGCCAAAGTAGGTTCATAACTAAGTCATGCTCCTCCAATCAATTCCCTCACTTTATTTCCATTAATATTTTTCGAATCAACCCTAATGGATACCAAAAATTTATGGAGAGGTTGATAAATATGTTAGGAATTTATTAGTTCAATAATCACTTCATTTGGAGGTTAGACGATGAAGTTATTGCCAAAAGAGTCAACCACGATTAAGTTCTCAATCGTATTGTACTTATCTTAGGAAAATTAGCATAACTACCACTAGAGATATCAAAATGTGATCATTTTAGGATGGCTACGTCTAAAGGCCATATCTTTTGCGTCCAAGGTCCAAAAATTCCAAACTTTATATTGTTGGAAAGCTAAGAAAAAGATATAAAAATTTCATGAAGACCTTGAAGAAAAATTTTATCATATAGAGGGTCAAAATAAGACAAATTTGTCTTAGACGAAGTAATTAGGTCTAAAATGGATCAGACTGATCAGTCAAAGACGATCCAGACTAAGACAATCTAGTCTAAGATGATTCAAACTAAGATGATCCAGACTAAGAAGATTTCAAATAAGATGATCAAGACTAATATGATTTAGGCTAAGACGATCTAGACTAAGACGATCCCAACAATACAACCAAACATACCAAACTCCCTCCAAGCATCTCCAATGATTCCTACATCCACTCTAACATCACTTTCAGTAATAATCTTCCCAATTTCACTTCTTCTAATGCAATGTCCCTCCTTAAACATTCAATTACCAAATTTATTTAATTAAAATCCCAAATCTCAACTCCATTGATTCATCACATACAACAAATTCTCATCTTTCACTATAGTTGTCCTATATGCATCATGAACAACATTACAAACTTATAATCATCATATCTCCAAATCCTAACTTCCAAAAATTTCATACTTTATATCTTTGGAAAGTTAGAAAGATAATCTACAACTTTTATGAAGACAACTTTAGCTAATTAAGCCTAGATCAATACAGATTTGCCCTATAATTCAGAACACAAAATTTTACCCTTATGAACGCTTGAAAATGCAATCTACAAACTTTGAGAGTCATTAGCAAAAATACAATCAAATTTCATTATCATCAAAAGATAAGAGTTTTACAAAGATTTAATGGGAATTTCAAGACACAATATATCATAGTATAAAAATACACAATTTACACAAAGTAGAATTGCTCAAAATGCAACTAAAGTGTTGTTTTACAAAAACTAACTTAAAATACAAAATAAGCATAATCCAGAGTAATGCCCTTATGCTCGATCACTCGATCTCTTGCTCATCGCTTGAAGATGGGACGAAAAGGGGGGTGAGCTTAAAGCTCATGGGTAACAATTTTATAACCAGTAACAAGCAAAACTATTGAAAAATTCACAATGCATCATGAAACACATATTTCCACATTCTTAATTTATCAAACACTTTATAAGCAACCCAGCATTCAATAAACTTGTCAACACATAAGCACATCAAAATGGTTTGGGAGGTCTATAAGCAGAATGAGCTAACACATTCCCATAAAATGGTCCTGTGTAGTCGTGAATAGAATGAACTAACACAATCCCATATAGTGGTTTTGCATAGTCGTAAACATGAGAGAGTTCCTGAAGGAGCTCCATGCCACTTGCGGGCAGGTGGGAGAAGGCTTTAGTCAAAATGCACTTGGCATATGGAATGGACTAGACCAAACGCACACAACATGTATTTCATAACTTGTAAACTTGTTGCCTAAAATGACACTTTTCCGAAAAGTGATTTCATAGACATAGTAAAAAAATTTATTTTCGCATTCTTTTCATAAATCTCAACACAATATTCTCATACCAAACACATAGTACTTTCTCAAAGCATTCAAAGAGTAATAAATGCACATTTATAATACAATTGAAAAAATTTACTTTCTTGATTTTGAAAAAACATTAATGGCTTATTATTCAATTATAAAAATGTAACCCACCTTTAATTCCTTACTTAACAACTGCTCAAAGATACCTCTCTTCTAACTCCTCTTGCCTCTCCTCTTGATTTCGTTCAAATATTGGCAAAAATCCCAATTCAATAGAAATCCAAATTGAGAACTCAAAAAGCACATTCACTAAAAATTGATTATAGAATACTTAAACCCATGCATTTTCTAAGCTTCATCACCCAAAATCCTTCCAAAAATCCAAAGGGTTAAAATTGTGCTTACCTTGAATCTTCACCAAACAAAGATATATTTAGCTCAAATGGAAGCTCTTCTCTTCCTATTTCTTTTTCATTTCTTGAACAACTTCAAAATCACTCTTTAAAACTAAGAACATTGGAAACCGAGTTTAGCTTTCTCTTCTTTTCTTCTTCTCCCACGACACTCTCTTCCCTCTTCTCTCTTATTTTTGTTTTTCACTTCATTCTCTCCTTCAATTCACGTTTTTCTCCACCTTAAGAGCAAGACTACACTTTCTTCTTCCCATTTTACCCTTAATGAGTGCTAAAAGTCATTTTTGCCCTTGCTTTTATGCTTCATGATCTCTAAACTTAAGTGACATGCCAAAAATGGCCTCAATCCTACTAACATTGACATAAATAATTAAACTCCAATAATAATTCTATCATGACCTCATAATTTATTTAAATCATGCTTAACAACTCCATTCATTCTAAGGCAAAATTCAAATTCCATAGAATATCACACTTAACAAAAATATTTTGGGGGCCTACAACAAGTACAATATATATACAAACTTTTCATAACACTATTTCAGAACAATCCATTAATTAATCTCAATCATTCATGATACATGTAAAGCTATATATATATGCAAATGCACAAGTGACTCCATTTTTATTTTACTTTGTTATGACCGAGTGCCTATTTACTATCCTGTATTTGTTGTGAATAATAGGCTCATTTCATTTACCATAATGTATCTATTGTGAATACCGGGCTTATTATTAACTGAGCCTTTGGCTTTTTGTGCATAATTCCTGAGTTTAAAGATCTTTTTCACATTGGTCACTCCATTCATAACTCCTTTATCTGATCATGTATATCAATGTAATGGAACGCATCAATTCATATAATATGTTATTAATACTTTTCATTCAATGCGTTCATGTCATTTATCACATTCTTCAGACTTAAGTCCAGCATTCAACATTCAGTTGAGTACACATTCCATATTTTACATACAATTTGAAAACACTTTCGTAAGTATCAAAGTCCTTAGACTAACATTGTCCATAATCATGGCAATCATATAAGTAATCATTCAATAACTGAAAGTAACCAAAAGCAATTCAATCATAGTGAGAAACATCTAGATTAACTCACAGTACACTCTAGAAAAGCTATTACTTTGATGATCTGGCAATGTCTAGCTATTGATGATCACCATGTGTGTTTCTCGTCATACATACACACATAGTTCATAAATCACTAACTTGGTTAATCATATGATTATTCAATCATTCACATATATTTATGCCATGTTTCAATGCATGCTCAACTGAGTTTTTGGGTATGTATTCATATATAAAGATCTTACCATTCAAATATTATAACTTGTGTGATACTATTTTGCAATCAGGTTTATCCCTTAAGTAAGCTCGATTTATTCCCATTTCGTCATTCACATATTCACCAAACCTTTCTAGCAATATATCTTCACACAATTTCCCAATTCTCATTCATTCATACCTAGTATACATTACTCATATCCTTTGGATCATATTTGCATTCATAAGAACATCTTTACTCTTATGACAATTCAAAATTTCCATATTTGGATACATTGATATCAAACCAATCCATTCTTTAAGTTAAGTTACCAATTAACAATCTAAACTTATCAAGATCATGATCAATTAATCAAGCAACATACTAAGTCCATTCTTAGCCTTAATCAAGTCCAAATACACAAATTTAGAGTAACTTATCCTCAGTTGGTTCAACAAACACACAAAACTAAGATTATCATTTCAAAGCCTTGCCTATGATCGTGAAGGACCTTCTCACGATCGTGGGATGAGTTCCCTAAAATACACTATCCAATTTCCCTCAATTCTTCACAAATTTCATCTACTTAAGATCATCATTAACACTTCAAATTTTCTAAAATTCATACTCTCAAAAGTTACTTCAATTCATGTTAATACATATTTGATCTTGGTTACATTAAAACTCTCTAAATTCTATTCATTTATGTCACTAACAATCATTCTTACACATACACTAACATCTCTTTTTTTCCAAATTCAAAAGAAAACTCTTTCATATCAAATTCAAAACACCTTCATGATAGTCCATTAATTATACTTCAATTATACCTTAATTATACCTAAATTCCTCATCAATTTCATCTTAATTTTCAGCTCAAAATCATTCATTTAACAGCTCATAAACTATTGTTTTTCATGTATGCTAAACAAAACAGAAACTACCATTCATGCATCATTTTCCTAATACACATTTAACACCCATACTTCAATCAATCAATCCCCAATTCAGTCATAGTCAAGTTCTATTATTTTCAATCACAAGAGATCAGTATTTTACTTAATTGTTCAGTCCAGTTGTCTCCTTAAATATTAACCTAGCTTACCCTTATATGCATGCACGATCATCACAAGGGTAGTGACAAGAAGAAGATAGCAAAATCTATCTATCTTTATGAAGAACTTGACCAAGGTTTTGAGATGATAATGGATAGAATTTAGGTAGAAGTTCAAAGCTATGAGGGAGAAGTGAATTTCAATGGTGAGAAGGAGGAGAACGATGAATCACAACAGAAACAATGAAGAAGATGATTCTGTATTAGTTTAAATTATTAGGTGCAAGGTATCTATGTATTATAATGACACTTGTCATGTTTGCATGCAAGCTACTTGTCCTCACCTTATGCTGCCAAATGTAACCAAGATCCTAGGCCATTTGTCACTCAATTCTATTACCATGTGTCACTTATTTCTTAGGTTTAGTCATCCTAATTTGTCACATCTCAACTTATCTTGCCACTTGATGTTTTTCCTAGACTAAATATACATATTAATTCGTTAACCTCTCAATTGTAACAATTAATTCCAAATTGCTAATTGTAATCCATCAATTCTTGTTATTAGTAAACCAAAGTACAAGACATTGGAAATGCACTTTCATGTCACATTCATTTTAGTTTCATACCTCGAAATATGTCAATTGATTTATATTTTATCGAAATCATAAATCATGTGTGTATATTATTATGCATATGAATGAAAACATAAAATCATGTTGTAATTGTACCAAATTCATTTTATATTATGCAACTCATGAGACTCAGTAATCTAACAATTTAATCCATCAACTATTCAAGAGACAGGATATTACATCATTAGGGACTACCAATAATTAAATCACATGGACATGTAAAAGTGTGGTCGTACTTAAGTACTATATGGTTGAAATAGTTATGGGATTGTTTATTTCTATGAAACCTCATTCCATAAGCAAGAATGAAAGATCTCTACAAACTAAGGATTCAGTGTTAAGAGAGAATAATCCTAAGAAAAAAATGTATGACAAGTTATGATAGCACTTCCAATAGGTGTACTTAGTTAACTCTTAGTATTAAGGTGGAGCTCTTTCTCTCTCTTTTTTTTATCTCTTTATCCTACAAGTTTTTAGTTACTTAATTTGTTTCTTTTCCTTTTATAGAAAGATGTCTATATTTTCGTTAGATTCTAATAAGACAAAACTAGTTAACATAGCTAGTTTCCTCCTTTTAACTCACCTTAAAATCTTCTTTCTTCTCGGGCAAACCATAAATTGTCTCAGGCTCTCTCTTCCAACCTCAAGCCTTCATTTTTAGACTCCTTGAACATGCCTTAACCAACTTAACCATCTCCTTCACCTTAATCTACTTCCTTGACCCATTGCCTCACTATTAGGTTAAATTGGTGTGAAGTTATTGGTGGCTACTTTACTTCATAGAAGCTTCAGTGTTATTCCCCACTTTATTACTTGATACCCTTTTATTATGATCTAATTAGGAGAGAGTGATTTTATTTTTAATTTAATGGTATAAGAATCTAAATCATTTGATTCATGACAATAAACTTCATAGATTCAAAACGTTATAGAATATCACTTAATACATTTATTTATTTGTCTTCAATATTTTATAAATGTCTAAGTAAGTCTCTAACATTAACTTTAGTACTAATTTACTTCCTAAAACTATTAAAGTTGTGTTGATTATACCCAAAATAATGTGCAATGTAATATTAGAAATAATGGTGGAAACTAGAAGGTCACTTGAATCTTTTGTAAAATATTGAAGTGCAATTCACATATTTAATCAATTTTTTAAAAATCATTTTAAAAATTAGGTCAGCCGTGGCGACTTTAAATTAAGAAGAGTTGACCGATGTTTAAAAAGTGTTCGATTGCGAAGAAGCCAGATTACTCCATATACTGCACTCAACGTCACCAGGTTTATCAGATCAACATCACCACAGACATGCAAATAAAAACAGCAGTAGCGAAGATGATTACTCCATATACTGCACTCAACGTCACCAGGTTTATCAGATCAACATCACGCTCTCATTCTCCACCCCATCGCAAAAAAAAATTTGGCAACGGCTACAATTCTGCCTCACCTCAAAATCTATCCCACAATCTCAACCACAAAGACTGGCTTTCTCCTAATCAAGTTCTCGAAATCTTCCAAAGCATTCCAGACCCATGTTCTGTGATTTTCTTTTGGAATCAGTATACTTCAAGAAAAGACTACAAGCCCAACGAAGCTATATACACTTTTGTCATAAACAAGCTTGGACAGGCCAAGAATTTGGACGCCATTGATAATATCATGGGGAGGATTAAACATGAAAGGAAATGTCGTCCTTTATCCGACCACTTCTTTTACAACGTTATCAAGATTTACGGGAACGTAGGTAGCCGGATCAAGAGAGCGATCGATACCCTTATTGACATGCCAAAGGGTTACAGATGTTGGCCAAGTGTGAAAACTTTTAATCTCGTGTTGAACATGCTCGTGTCGGCAAAGCTTTTTGATGTGGTTGATGAGGTATATGTGCGAGCGACGATGTTGGGTGTGGAGATCGACGCTTGTTGTCTTAATATTCTTATTAAAGGGCTGTGTGAAAATGGGGAGTTGGAGGCTGCACTCCATGTGCTCGAAGAATTTCCCAAGCAAAGGTGTAGGCCAAATGAGAGAACGTTGTCGACGCTAATGCATGGATTTTGCAAGGGCGGGAAGGTAAAAGAGGCTTTTGGGTTGCTAGAGAGGATGGAAAGGGAAGGGGTTTATGCGGATACCGTTACTTTTAATGTGTTGATTATGGGGCTGAGGAAGCAAGGAAGAGTTGAGGAGGGAATGCAACTTTTGGAGACGATGAAGTCAAAAGGGTGCGAACCCAATGAGGGGTCTTATCAACAGGTTTTGTATGGTTTGCTTGATGTGGGGAGATTCGTGGATGCAAAGGAGTTTATGAATGGGATGGTTAAGGAGGGATTTAATCCTAGTTTTGCATCTTATAAGAAACTCATTGATGGACTTTGCAATGAGAATAAGATAAGGGATGTTGATTGGGCTTTAAAGCTGATGGTTAAACAGGGTTTTATACCAAAGATGGGGACTTGGAATCATGTTTTAGAGTGCGTCTTTTATGGGAAAGCTTACGTCTAGTTGCTGATACATAATAACATTGCTGCTTACATCTGCATGCTTATACTGAAACGTTGTTTGGTTGAATTAATACGAAGGGCACAACTTTTAGGAAATGATCGATTCACCATATAACAAACAAAGTTTATGCGGACCCGTATAATCATCTTCTTACACACTACCCTTTTGGTTTACCATTTATAGATTAGACTATTAGTTACAAGTTTGATGCAGCAACGGCAGGCAGAACTAAAGTCGAGGTGTAAAGAATAAAATAACTTCTATTAATTAATATTATTAAAACATATATAATTTAATAATTCAATTTTATTAATTTTATTCACACAAATATATATATATATTAATTAAATTATATATTTTTTCAATTTAGTCAATTAAACATAAACCACTAAATTCCAATGTTTATGTTACAATTCTAAAGTTCTGATCTTAAAATTTTTAGTTGCAAGACAAATTAGGAATAAAATACAACTAAATATGCTACAATTGTCATAATTTGGGAAAATATCAAATTTATTTGTGCACATTTTTACGTTTAACAAATTATTAATTTATATATATATGACATCAAGGTTATATATATTTTTATAAAAAGCATTATTTTATTAGTTCAAAACTTAGTATATTAATCCAAGTACTAATTTTTAAAAAATTATATGGTAAAAAAATTATTAACTTATTGAGGCTTCATATTTAACGTTGTTACAATTGCATGACCTCGACCCAGATCTGCTTAACATGCTCTTCAATCTTGTGTACAAGAGATGACAATAACTGAGTTTTTCAGTGATGACATCTATGTAGCTATTTACGGACACAAAACCTCGGCTTGATGATAAGTACGTAGCAACATGGATGAACAATTTTGGATTGTCCATGGCGAAAGAAAATGTTCTTCAAAGGAGTTGAGAGTATACATGTTATTCTGCCAAAGAAAAATTAAGGAAATGCAGGGATCGAAACAAGATGATAAAATCTATGGAAAAACATATTGATTAAGGTACAATTTTGCAACCGCAGCTACTTGCAAACCAACTTCATAACTGATAACCATTTCTCCACAGATAATGCATTCCCTCTTTCTATAGTTCACTAAAGGTTCTGATATGGATCAATGCACCAAATCTAAATTTTGATGTTAAAATAATCTGGATCAAAGTGATGTAATCTTACATATCCATCTTCTCCTCCGCTTGAGAAGCTACAAGTCAAAAGTAAAATAATTAGCAAGTCAGCTCACAAATTATGCAAGAATGAAACATATGACTGACAATATGAAAGTAAAATAATCAAGAAAGATCCTGAACTCTGTTGACTGTCATGTCACTTGGCAACAATGATAACCTTATGCCCGTGATAGGTTCACCGTAGACTACAAACACTCACAAAGACAACTTGAACAGATACAAATAAGTCGGGCAGAATGAAAGATGAATTGCTATTGAGGTTCCCACATTTCTGACCACCGAGAATGCATTAAATTACCATAAAGAGAATACAGAAGTTTCAAAGGAAAAAAGAGTCCACAGTAAACAGAAAAAAGCTGGAGCTGGCAATCAAAAAGACTTAATTGAGTGTGAGCATGCTACTAAGCAATATATTACTGAGTTGAAGAGCATGCTTTGGTAAAAATAAATTACGAATAGACTAGCCTATCATTCTTTAAGGATTTAGTTTCATGATCATTTTGGTAATCTCATAGACAAACCATGCAAGCCTCCTCCCCTAACCCGTGTTTCCAACAAATTTTATCATACCATGAAATGGATTAAATCCCAGTTCAATAGTCAGAATACAATCAGCTTTGGCTAGTAATAACCATTTCTGCCTTAATGCAAACTCAGACCATAAAAGTTCACATATAACTAACTACAATGTATTCAAAAAATTAAAAAAGGACTGTAACGTGTGACATATACATAGGTGTTGAGATGGCCGCACACCAGACATCTAAATCTTTATTCTGTTAACTTCTTTTAATCCCAGCTCCATCAGACATATATAAGCCACCTCAACACTTTCACAACACCCAAGAAATTTCATATACCAATTATGATATTTTCATGTTAGGAAATAAATTTGAATGTAAGCTGCTAAGGAAAAGAAAGAAAATTGAATTGATGAAAAGGGAAAGAGAAAAGTTAATGGTGCCACCACAACCAGTTAATCAACTTCCATGTAGTACTACCATCCAGTTACTCAGACTCGTAAAACCGTAATTAGGTAAAGGAAATCTCAGTAAATTTTATCAGACAAAATATGCAAGGATTTTAGAATTATGTAGGCATAAAAAGATGTAAAGGCACAGAATAGTGCTCTAGAGAAGCTCAGATTAGACATTAATTTGTTCAAAGCTAAAAATAGCATAATCTGTTGGATAACAAACTTTAAAAAGTAGAAACTCTGCATCAGATCCTATCTACACCAGTAGAAAATGTACAGGGGCATAGAAGCAGCAGATTTACCTTTTTCCATCCGGATTGAAAGCCAAAGCATTTATGGGTCCAAAATGCCCTTTCACACCTCCAATTTCCTCTTGTAGTATCTGAGCATAAAAAGCCAGCAAAAACAAATCAAAAGGTGTCCAAACAATCGACTTTCCAAAAAAATAGAAATAAACAGTGATAAATTTAAGTTAACCTTGTCGTAGAATTTTGCTTCAAACTTTCCAGCACGATGATCTGTTGTAGTGACAGCTGATGCATCCTGACCACCTCCAAGCACAACCTGTACAGCACAGCAGTCAAGATCTTGAAAAAATAATTATAAAACTTATACGGGCATGACCATATTGATCAGCTATATCAAATTTTTTAGGGAAAACTTTGCTGCCTGACCCCAAACTGATTTGGAGAATCCATCAATAAGTCCATGCTACAATAAAGGGATTCAAAACTATCTATAACCTAGATCTTGGGCACTCTAATCACAGAATCATGAGACCTTATCAACAAAATATTGGGGTAAATAATTTATATTTAACACAATGAAAACAGAAACAGGTAATCACACAAGGAAAACGAGCAGGAATAAAATTAAACTAAAATGGCTAAGCACATCAAAGAAAGGGATCACATTAAAACCCTGTAACAAAAAAAAAAAAAAGATGCTCAATGTACAGATACTCAAGATGATTCCAAATAATTTATCCATACATGATCCAGAAGTGGCGACATTGCAACAGCATTGACCGGACGCTCTGTCACATATGTCTTGATAAGAGTCAGCGATCTTGTGTCCCAAAGCTAAAAATTGCACAAAGACAAGTGCACCAGGTTATAGGCATCAGTTGAAAATAAAAATTGAGGCAAAAGATCAAGAAGAATGATAGCCTCCCACCTTAGCAGATTTATCTACAGAGCCGGTAATAAAGTGGGAAGCATCAGTAGATTTTGTAAGAGAAGTTATTGGCCTCTTGTGTCCAATTTCACGATCAGACTCTTTCAGCAGTGTTCCAGTCTGCAAGTTTGAAACAATAGCCTGACTGAACTTCTAACTTTGAGATCCATAATATAAATAGAACTCACAGAGCTGACCAAAGTATAAGAACCGGGTTCCCAAATGGCACGAACAAAAAAGTTAAATACTTAGGAACACATCTTTTGAATGCTTTTTAAACGAAGAGAAAATTAAGAAAATGGGACAACAAGGGCCTCCACTTAGTTTTCAATGTTCTAAACAGAGAAATGACACTTTTTGACAACAAACTCTTTCTACTCTTTCGCATAGATACTACAGTGTTCTTTAATGCAAATTGAATCCGTTCAGATCTCCAAATATATTTTAAAACTATGGTCTACTTCCTTAATGAGTTAGGATTATTAAAACCAGAAAAAGGAAGAATATTGTTCCATTAAGACAGTTATAATGAAAATTGGTAAGCAAATAGATCGTTTATTTTGTGCTGGAAATAAAAACAATGCAAGGGCTAAATCAATAAACTTCTATCTTTCTCTTGAATATTCTTCCTCTAAATATTGACTTTGACTCAAATCTCAATTAACAAAATTTGAACTTTTTCACTCCTTCAATGGATTCCAACTTCTAGTTCTTGTAAGAAAAAATCCAACAGTATCTCCACATCTTTGGGCAAAGGAAACCATTTGCAAAGCTCCTACTTAGATTAGAATTAGCTAAAGGCTTTTCAAAGTCAGTCAAAAACAGCCTAACGTAACTACCCATGAAAACCGAGATGAGAAAAGAAAACTTGCCTCAGAATCCCATATACGAACTACAGCATCCTCTCCAGCACTTATGATAGTTTTGTTCAGAGGACCCCAAACAGCTCTGTTAATTCTTCCCTGAGGGCCTTTGAGGACAAGTTCAGATTTACCAGACTCTACAAAATGACAAAAAAGCGTCGCTTGATTTGGCATAAGTACATATTAATCAAATTTGGTAACCATTTGGACATTAAAATGAGGAATGTGTAAATCCCCAAATTTATCGAGAATTTGAAACAGGTACACCTACAGACCTTGAAAAAAAAAATGTTACATGAAAACCATAAATAAGTGAATAAAGCATGGTAATGGAAGGAACTAGAAAAGTTCAGAAAAAGCAAAAATCAACAATACAAATAAAATTTTCATTGTTGCTTATCATATTGATAAAACAACCTTCCAAACAATAACTTATTTTTCTTTCATGCACAAATGCAAACCTGGGAATTGAAATTTCCCAATTTCTCGCAACATTGGAGCATCCATAATAGCATTAACAGATACATCGACATAAAAATAAATTAGAAATAGTGCAGCCAATATCATGAGCACAAGGTAATACAGTTGCCATTGGACATGGCTATTAATAATAAACAATATACAAAACAAAACGCAATTGCAAAAAAACATACGGTCTGCAGGATCTCTAGCAATGCGCTTAACATGAATGGCTGAAGACAATTCCATGAAAGGGTCAGTAGTGATAAGAGCAAGCTTATCACCCACAGAAAAGTCAACAGACCGAGCAGGAGAATCGAAATTGAAAGTGTACAACTGATTCCCACTTTTAACGTTCCACAGCTTTGCTGTCTGATCCGCACTCCCCGTAATTAGCTGCAATGAATCTCCTGAAAAAGATTTTAAAAGTTATTTATTCAAGATACATGTAAAAAAAAAGTAAACAATTTAACAAAAGAATTTAATGAGCTCCTAAGAATTTCAGAGAAAAGAAAGAGAGTACTTGAGACATCGCAAGACCAGACAGCGCCGTTGTGGCCGCGGAAAGTGCCCAAGCGCTCGCCATTGTCAGCAAACCAGACGGTGGGGTTGTGGTCCTTGGCGCAGGAGAACAATAAATCACCTTCCCTGTTGTATTTGAGGAACGTCAATGGCCTTTCATGGCCTTTCATCAAAATCGGTCTCATGGTTGCAACAAGAAGAATAAGACGAGGAAAGTGATGTGAGTTTTCCGCGGAAGAGAAGGAACCTACTAAGGGTTTTAGAAGGCTGGCATATTCGTCACATAGTTTTGTAAAAAGTTTGATTTTGGGCTTTCAATTACAGATACTGCAGTGACCCAATATACGCTGTTCCACGCTGCTTTAAAAGCGATGACGTCGTTTGTAATTTTCCATGATTTAAAAATCGTAGCGACTCTTGGAAGGCTAAGGAGGTTAGGGATGTCAATGGGCCGGGTCGGGTTCGGGCTAAGGATGGCCCGGGCTCGACTCGGCCAAAAAATAGTGGGCCGCGGGCTGGGCCGGCCCGGCGATGGGCCGACCAGCCAGCAGCCCGACGGGTCAAGGGCGGGCCTAGCCAAACTCAGCCTGTCTATATTTTTTTAATAAAAAAAATTACAAAACGGCGTCGTTTTAGACAAAATGACTCCGTTTTGTCGGGCTGCAGGCCGGCCCGTGGCCCGCACAGGCCGACCATGGCCAGCCAAACCCGGGCCAAAAACAGGCAGGACGGGCTGGGCTGAAATTGACATCCCTAAAGGAGGTATGGTGGCATGTGGGGTTTAAAGTGGAGGGTTCTAACCTTTCTTTTTTAAATTTCTTTTTGTAGGTTTTTCACGGCGAATGCAAAATTCAGTTGCACAAATTCTTGATTTATGCCAGATTTATTTGGCTATATCGAAATGCTTTGCTTTGGACCAATATAAGGGAGACATGTTTTACCACACATTTGAAGGCTCAAGACTACATAGTTCTATGGAATCAGTCTATGGTCCCCAACGAGCAGCAACACCAACTTCTAGTGAGGCTGGAATCCGACCGGCAGCTACAGTGCTCACGCCTTCTAGGCGTGCTGGAGCAGGTGTAACCCTACGACAATGTACTGGTGGACATAGCAGAAATGAGTGGCAAGCTTTTGTGGATGGGGCTGTGCTTCAACAAGAGGGTATGCTAGGCTTCGAGGCGATCATGGAGACGAACGAAGGTGATTTCATAAGAGCTTTTTCAGGTCACTATATTGGGGGCTCAAATGCGTTGACGACGGAAGCATTAGCTCTTCGAAGCTTCCTCGTGTGTCTTCAACAACACCATGTGCCTGAAGAAGGCACTATTTTCATGGATTCTCAAGTTCTCTTTTATGCTTTAGGTTCATCTAGCTTGGACCGTTCTGAGTTTGGGTCGGTTGTTTGTGATTGTTTACAATTACTGGACTCTTTGTCGTTTGTTTCGTTTAGGTGGATTCGTAGGCAGGCTAACAGTAGGGCTCACAAGCTAGCTCGAGTCTTTATTTGCTTTGCGTATCTGCAATCTTGGGATACTATCCCTCATGTCTTATACGAGTCTTATCGAAATTAATGAAGTCTGAGATTTTACTCTTCTAAAAAAAATTCGTAGCAAATACAAATAGGCTAAAGAAAAAATTTAAAGTTTTATAAATAAGAAGTGAAAATTTTAAATTAGTGAATTTTTTATTTTTGGTTTAATTTATTTTAATAATAATTATTGTAAAAAATGAATAAGTTTATTTATTAATAATTTAATTTTAAACTAATTATTTTTTATAAACTAAAATTAATTAATTAATTTTATTCATCAATTTTTTAATTAAATTTTAATGGATAAAAATAACTTTTTAATCATATTTTAAATTTTTAATTTTATCCAATATTTAACCAATTTTGTAATGTTGTAATAGTAATTGAACTTTTTAAATCTTAAAGAGAAATTTAATATCTTGTTCATTTTTTAAAATATTAAAAAATACACATTTTGAAAATTTTGTTGAAATATATTAAGAAAGGAAAAAATGTTCATTAAAATATAATTGAATCGTTCATTTCAGATCAAATAACTTGGCTTTTCACATTTGAAAGATATCATCATTTAAAATTTTATGAACAACGTCTTTATATATGTAAGCAATTTTTTTATTTCAGCGAAGAATTTTATGGAATAATCTTAAAACTGTCTGTAGCGACATCACTAAACCTTGGATGATTTGTGGGAATTTCAATTCAACCCTCTACATATTATAAGCTTAGCATCACTGCAATTTAAGAAATTTCTCATAATACTTCAAAGATTGTGTGGAAGAATTAGGGGTAACAGATTTTAAATATACGGGGCACACATTTACTTGGTCGAATAAACAAAGATCGCATTAGTGTTAGGTTCCAATCACACATCTCATACATAATATATACTAATATATGCAACAGAAATAAAACAAAACCTCAAAAACCATATCTACTCATGCATATACATATAGAATGTAACACCCCATTACCCTGGGATACGCACCGGAACGCCCGTAGGTCATTCCGACACATAACCTAAGATAATGGAG
>JANQBM010000004.1:20677687-20689795 GCA_025594535.1 Erythroxylum domingense
CCACCTTCGCGGGGCACGGATCCGGATATCACTATCGATATCGGGTTCGGGTTCGGCGGGAGTTGGGGTGTTACATGTGGGTATCATATCCTTCTATCAGGAGTGGTGAATCCTTTATTGGCTACTCAATTACGTTCGAATATCTCAAGCTTTACCCAATCACTACCCTATGAGTAATCCCTGAAAAGCACCGATGAATGGAGTCAAAACACAGGATTAGTATCCAAGATATCCTTCAGCACCTCAAGTCAAAGGATACTTGCATCATTGCTATGATGAGACTATCATTGACACTAGAATAGAATATCCATATGATTGCTTCATAGTAGGTCAATCTAATGTACTTACTACCCTTAATAAGCACACACTTGTTAACTCTAAACAGTTCATGTCTACAGCTTATAAGATCAACCACTTAATCTAATCAAGGAGTATAATATGTTTTAATTTATCCAAATTGACGATATCCCATGTCATTAATCCTATGGCTAGGGAAAGTTTAGATACTAACATAATTATACATCATAGGAATCTCATTATCATGATCTTATCATGATTTCCTCCATGCTATGTTTTGTATCAAGGACTTTATTAAATCAATTTAAGATCAACATCAAAATAAACATATGAACATTGAAATAATGAAAAATTCCTTTATTAATTATAAAATGATTTGTACAATAAGTGATAAAGGTGATTGCCTTTAGAACATTTCTCTAACAATTGGTATATCAGAAATAAGTCAGATTGAGCACTTGTTAATGACATTTGGTTGGATGAATTTCCTAATAGCATTGTTAAGTTCAAAGATCCTTTATTCTTGAATCATACTCAAATTATAGTGAGAACTTGTCCCACAAAATTGTTAAACACTATCCCTTTAAGTTGAAGAACTATCTTGTTAATAAATCATGTTTCTCTGAGGCTTACAAAAAGGGAGCATATTACTCTTTTGTGGGCTTTTGTGGGGATCAAGAAGTTCAGTTATGTTGAAAAGTTGAAGGTAAAAAAAAGAGCTTAAATTGATAAACTCCTCAAAGGGGTCCACTACATTTACTATAAAGTCCACCATATTGGAACTTGAAGATATTTAAACCAAAATTAGCTTTAATCCAAAACATCTACTCTTGTTGGCAAAGAAAAACTAGCACTTTCTAAATACATATAAGTTGTTAAAAACCACACTTCTCTACTTCAACAAATAGCTAGAGTGAGTTGGCTTAAGGATGGTAACAATTACATAAGTTTCGTTTTCAACACTATACTTACAACGAAAAACCATAACAAAATCTATTCAATAATTGTCAAAGATGGCTTAACACTTCTGAAACACCAGAACATTCAAGATGATGCTGTAAGCTATTTTGTTTCTCTCATTACCAGTCCTAGCTTTTCAGTTGTTTCACTCATTGATCTTGGAAAAGTCACTTTGAAACGAGAATCTCCTCTGAATTTTGATTTTTTAACTAAACCTGTGGAAGATAATGAGATGGAGAATGTAGTTTTTGGTATGGATGGTATGAAGGCCTCAGGGCTTGATGGTCTTAACGGTTATCTTTTGTAAGACCCTAAAATATACCCTAAATGAAATGTTACCTATTTATGGCAATACACGTATAATTGGCCTATTTTGTAATTCAAAATTAAACATATGAGGGAATTCTGAACTTGACAGTATCTTATGATTTTTAGGGTATAACTCCCGATATAATTAACTATACTACATGAAATTTATATCATTAGAAAATTCAGACATGGGGGAATGAAAGTAAGTGATAAGATCATAGGCAAATGTGGGAATTAAAGGAATAAGAAGGACCAATATTCAATTTTCCTAAAGTGAATTTATGAATCAATAAGATTAAAGCATGTGTGTCCAATGGAATCGTAACATATGGTCCAATAGAATTATAACACATGGTCTAATAGAATTGTAACAAATGGTCCAATAATATTGCAACACATGGTCCAATAGAATTGTAACATGTGGTCCAATAGTATTGTAACATATGGTCCAATAGGATTGTGACATATGGGCCAATGAGATTGAGACATGTGTTTAAGACTAAAACATTCTTTAAAAGGAATATGGAGAGGGAAGAAGGATGAAAATTTGTGGCTTCACTTCATTTTTTCTCTCTCCATTTCACTTCTTCATCCCATCATTTTTCACTTAGTGATTCAAGCAAAACAAAAGAGAAAGGGAAGGAAAAGCATTAGAAGAATCACTTTGTCAATCTTAAGGTTTAAGACTTCACTTAGTTGATTTCTATATTTGTGTATGATTGAATGGGTATAAAGATTCATTTGGATGTGTAATTGTTGATGGGATGTTGCTTTGTTGTTATTTTGGTGTTATCTTGGATATAATTGGTTGAAGATGACAAGAGAACATTGTGTAGTTAAATTTTGTCTAGGGTTTGTTTGAGTCATTCATATTGTTTGAGTCATAACTCAGTCTAAAGACCCACAAATTGTGTGATTTTAGTTGCATATGAAACATAAGACATATAGATAAATATCTCTAGAGAGACACTGAAGTAATTCGGGCTCTATGTCCTTAGAAATTGAGATTAAAAAAGGTGACCTGATGCTACCCTTATTTTGGAGTTGCATGTGATATTTTGCTTATATCTCATGATTTAGAAGTCCAAATGGTCTGATTGTTAGTTTTATAGAACCTTAAGACATAGGGTAAAAAATTTTTAGAAACCTCAGTTTTGATGTCAAAATGGTCATACAAAACTGACCTAAAACTTTTCCTATGAAAACAACTATTTGGAGGTTTCGGGTCCCTTGTCCCACAATTGTGGAAAATGGTTAGGAAGGTGAAAAAAAATGAGATTTTATGCAATTAATGATAGTATAAGGTTAATTGAGTAATAGTTGTTTAATTATGCATGATTAATTGACATGATAATGTAAAGGATGTATGGTATATAATGTTGAATTGCTTGATGTGATCATGAATGAATGAGATCCAAAGGCTTATGCATTATGAATTGAATATGGATGTATGTGGATTGGGAATTTTTATGATAATATTGCAACTATTTTGGACCATCAGTTGTTCGAGGAGTTTGATAGTTAGGGTTGTATTGGAAGTGCTTTCTAATTGTATGCATATACATAATGTGAGATGTCTCAACACTTTTATTGATGCATAATTGCACATATTTGTATTTCTAAGGTATGTTAAGTTTGATCAATGTCAATGAATAAGGTCATTTGGAGTGAAATAGAATAAAAACATAAGTTATTCTTCATCTTTGACATAAAATTATAAAATTTGAAATGGTTTGTTTTAAAACTGCTGAGTCCTAGTCATAGGTAAATAGGCATGCCTAGAAGAGTTAGTAGCTACTTCTGTAATTAGACACTAAGGTATCTTCTGTAACTAGACACTAAGGTGTCTTCTGTACCAGGCACTCTGGTGTCTTCTAATTTTATGTCTTCTGTTTCAGAGACTTAAGTCTCTTTTGGTTCAGATACCAAACGTGGTATCTTCTACTCTAATCTTGTTACCCACTTCTATAAAAAGAATTAGCAGGCTAACTTGTTTTATATTCTGATATATGTCCAATTCTGAAATAAGATAAATTCTGATTTGATATAAGTTAAGTTCAGTTCTGATACAACTACATCCTGATATGATATAAACAAGATTTTCTCAGATATTTTAAAATTTTTTTTTGTGATTTTGTTTATGTTAAGATACTTATAATTGTGGAGCAAGTATATCTTATGTTCTGATATGTTATATTCTGATCTAAAGCAAATGTTATTGAATGTTTTGTAATTTGAGCAATTAAAGATTGTCTGAGATTTGATATAATTCATTGCATGTGAATGCTAGACGATTGTTAGAAACAATCGTCGAATTATATGTTGTTTAGTGATTCCCCACTAAACTATATGCTTAGCATGGTGGTTTTGCCTCGTATAGGTTCAGATAGGAAGGTTTGAATAACTGGGACAAAGGCAACTACAATGGGCAAAGAAATATGTGTTTTGTTTTGACAAGCTGTACATTTAAGTTTCTTTTTGTGATGAAGTTAATGTCTTGTATTTTGATGTAAATGGTTTGTAATAAAATTAATACAATTTGGTTTTGAATTTGAGGCTTGTATATAATAAGTTCCATGTATAAATTATGTTCTGAATGTGATCCAATCAATAATTAATGAAATATTGTTCATTGAGTTTCTGAAAATGCGTTTAGTATGTTTTGGTTTATTTTGGCTCTATTGTTTTCGTAGCATCTGCATATCCTCCCAAGGGGTATGTGGGTGTTACATTGTTACAGACCATTTACATCAAAATAAAAGAAATTAACTACATCACAAAAACAAACTCAAATGTACATCTTGTCAAAACAAAACACATCTTTCTTTGCCCATTGCGATTGTCTTTGTACCAGTCTTCAAATCCTCCTACCTGAACCTACACGGGGCAAAACCACCGTGCTAAGTATATAGCTTAGTGGGGAATCACCAAATAATATATAATCTGACGATTGTTTCTAACAATCGTCTAGCATTCTCATTCAATGAATCATATCAAATTTCAGACAATCTTTTATTGTTCAAATTACTAAACACTCAATAACATTTGCTTCAGATCAGAATATAACATATCATAACAGAATATATACTTGCTCCACATTTATAAGTATCTGAATATAATCAGAATCATAAAACAAAACTTTAAAGTATCTGAGCAAATCTTGTTTATATCATATCAGCATGTAACTATGTCAAAACTGAACTTAACTTATATCAAATCAGAATTTTTCTTATTTTAGAATTGGACATATATCATAATACAAAACAAGTTAGCCTGCTAATCCTTTTTACAGAAGTGGGTAATGGGATTAGAACAGAAGATACTACGTTTGGTATCTGAAACAAAAGAGACTTAAGCCTTTAAAACAGAAGACAAAGAACTGTCTAAAATCGAAAGACATCGAAGTGCCTGGTACAGAAGACACCTTAGTGTCTAGTTACAGAAGACACCTTAGTGTCTAATTATAAAAGCAGCTGCTAACCCTTCAAGGTATGCCTACTTACCCATGACTAGGACTCAGCAGTTTTAAAATAAACCATTTCAAATTTTAAAATTTAATGCAAAAGATGAAGAACAACTTATGTTTTTATTCTATTTCGCTCCAAATGACCTTATTCATTGACACTTGATCAAACATAACATACCTTAGAAATACAAATATGTGCAATTATGCATCAATAAAAGTGTTGAGTCATCTCACATTATGTATATGCACACAATTAAAAAGCACTTCCAATACAACCACTACTATCAAACTCCTCGGACAACCGATGGTCCGAAATTATCACAATATTATCATAGAAATTCCCAATTCACATACACCCATATTTAATTCATAATATATAAGCCTTTGGAACTCATTCATTCATGATCACATCAAGCAATTCAATATTATATACCTTACATCCTTTACATTATCATCTCAATTAATCATGCATAATTAAACTAACTATTACTCATTAACCTTATACTATCATCAATTGCACAAAATCTCATTTTTTCACCTTCCTAATCATTTTCCATAATTGTGGGATAAGGGACCCGAAACCTCCAAACAGCTATTTTCATGGGACAAGTTTTGGGTCAGTTTTGTATAACCATTTTGACATAGAAATTGAGGTTTCTGGGCAATAAGTTCTTCTAAACAATTGTTTCCCTATGTATTAAGTTTCTATAGAACTAATAATCTGACCATTAGAACTTTTAAATCATGAGATATAAGCAAAATATCACAAGATGCTCCAAAACAAGGGTAGCATTAGGTCACCTTTTGTGATCTCAATTTCCAAGGTCATTGAGCCCGAATTAAGTCAGAGTCTCTTCTAAAGATATTTAACTCTATGTCTTAAGTTTCATATGCAACTAAAATCACATAATTTGGGGGTCTTTATACTGAGTGATGACTCAAACAATATGACTGACTCAAATAAACCCTAGACAGAATTTCACTACACAATGTTTTCTTGTCATCTTCAATCAATTCTATCCAAGATAACACCAAAATAACAACAAAGCAACATCTCAGCAACAATTCCACATCAAAATGAATCTTTATACCCATTCAATCATAAACAAATATAGAAATCAACTAAGTGAATTCCCAAACCTTAAGATTGACAAATTGGTTCTTCTAATGCTTTTCCTTTCCCTTTCTCTTTGGTTTTGCTTGAATCACCAAGTGAAAAATGAGGGATGAAGAAGGTGAAATGGAGAGAGAAAAACATGAAGTGAAGCCACAAATTTTCGTCCTTCTCCCCTCTCCATATGCCTTTTCATGAATGTTTTAGTCTTAGATACATGTCTCAATCTCATTAGCCCATATGTCACAATCCTATTGGACCATGTGTTACAATACCATTGGACCGCCTGTTACAATTTTATTGGACCATATGTTGCAATACTATTGGACCATGTGTTACAATTCTATTAGATCACGTGTTATAATTCTATTGGACCATGTGTTACGATTCTATTGGACACACATGCTTTAATCTTATTGGTCCATAAATTCACTTTAGTAAATTTACATATTGATCCTTCTTATTCCTTTAACTCCCACATTTACCTATGATCTTATCACTAACTTTCATTCCCCTATGTCTTAATTTTCTAATGATATAAATTTCATGTAGTATAGTTAATTATATTAGGAGTTATACCCCAAAAATCACAGGCTTTTCAAAAACAAGGACAGTTCTCAACTTCAAACCACAATTCAAAAATCATAAAGGCAGAATCAAATTTGAGTTCCTTCATAAAAGTTGTAGATAAATGTATCTAATTTCATTTTAATTTAAAATCATCCCATTTTGATATCTACAGGTCAAGATATAGCTAAACTACCGAAGTTTATTCAGTAGTTAAACCAGATTATCATATAACCATCATTTTTCTATCATTCAATTCTCATCATCTTAACACATATTCATGCCAATTCAAATCTCATATTACTTTTATTAATACATATTATCAAGTTCAGAATTCCATCACATGTTTAATTTCGAATTCAAACTCCAAAAAACAAACCAATCATACGTGTATTGCCATAAATATGTAACATTTCATCTAGGGTATATTTTAGGCCCTTACAATTCTCTCACCCTTAAAAGAATTTCATCCTCAAAATTCATACTTGGTAAGAACAGCTGAGGATACTGAAGAGCTAACTGATAAGTTATCATAATAGTCTAGTAACTGTTTTACACATACATTCAATCTGACTTGTACCTCCCGAACATTCTGGCACAGAATACTTTGTGGATCTAAGTCCTTCTAACAATAGTAATAATGTCATCTCATAGTCAAGAACCTAATAACATAGTTTGGATGCTTTACCACAAGCAAAGTAGATACACTCTCTCATAGTCAAGAACCCAATAACATAGTTTGGATACTTTACAACAAGCAAAGTACATGCACTCTCTATAATATATTCAGCTTCTCATACCTGAGTCTTATACTTATCCAACTCCAACATTCACATCTAATTCGTTCAATACTCATTCATTCCTAAAAGTGGAACATTTGATCTACATGACATAATTCAGTGAAAGTTTTCATACAAGAGATTTCTTTCCTCAATAATCTGTACTGTTCACGAAATCCTTATCAGTCAACTATGTTTTTCATTGCTTTTCCACCATTCATAATTAGAATATTCTGTATATTAAAGCTCGGTGAAATGATAGGCATACACTTTTACTCTTATGCCTTAGTATGTATCATCAATATCATTGCATCTTATCTAGAGATTTATTTTCATAAGGTCACCAATTAATATCTTATGCGGATGATACCTTAATCTCAATTACTTTCATATCTAAGCATATAATACATATGTACACTGTAATATCATTCACCAAAGCAATCACATTATCATATGTACTCTCACAATAACTGATCAACATAATCTTGAGGACTTCTATATATATATCATTACCATTTACTTCATCTTACTTACATATGTTCTCAGTTCAAAAATATAAAATACATAACCATCATGAAATTCTAATATCAAACCTAATGTTATAATCTTATATTAAATCACAAACTCTCAGCATGATACCTAACCATTCCAGTACTAAAATAAATCCCATCACTTTTATTTACATCTCTGTTCTTTTCTCCATCAAATCCACAAAAATATATTTACTTCCACATCAATTTAAAGGTACACAACCATAACATAATACTAATCTTGTATTCCTTAATATAACCATGAATACAAGTACATTAACTCTATATCCAACATATCGAACTAAGTAGTATCTCATAAATTAGGATATTAACAAACTTTCATTTTTCCATATTCTAACAAATCATCATTCATCTCGATTTATGCCAGATGGTCCAGATATAGACGGACGAAGTCGCGCAGGAGTATTACTCTCAGCAACCTCATTAATAACCTCATGAGATCTTTCATACTTAAATCTAAAATCGAAACGTGGGAAAAACCATATTAGGCCAGACAAAACTCTTATATTCATATACAAGCAATATTTAAGTGCTAGTTAAATTATAATCACCTAAACCATGCTCTGATACCAAACAATGTAACACCCATATACCCCATGGGAGGATATGCAGATACTATGCAAAACAATAGAGCCAAAATAAACCAAAACATACCAAACGCATTTTCAAAAACTCAAGGAACAACATTTCATTCCTTATTGATTGGATCATATTCAGAACATAATTTATACATGGTACTTATTATATACAAGCCTCAAATTCAAAACCAAATTGTATTAACATTATTACAAAGGATTTACATCAAAATACAAGACATTAATTACATCATAAAAACAAACTCAAGTTTATATCTTGTGAAAACAAAACACATCTTTCTTTTCCCATTGCAGTTGCCTTGTCCCAGTCTTCAAACCCTCCTATCTGAACCTACACGGGGCAAAACCACTGTGCTAAGCATATAATACAATTTGGTTTTGAATTTGAGAAGTGTATATAATAAGTACCATGTATAAATTATGTTCTGAATGTGATCCAATCAATAATGAATGAAATGTTGTTCCTCGAGTTTCTGAAAATGTGTTTGGAATGTTTTGGTTTATTTTGGATTTATTATTTTATGTAGCATCTGATATCCTCCTAGGGGGTATGTGGATGTTACATCTTTTCCAAAAATCATGGAACATTACTAGGAATTTTATTTAAAATGCAATCCATTAGTTTTTCTCAAATAGGGTACTTCCTAAAGAGATTAATAGAACCTTCCTTTACTTGACCCCTAAAGGTTTTAATTCCTCTAATTTTGGAGATTGTAGACCCATAGTATGCACTAATTTTCTTTATAAAATAACCCCTCTAATCAGTGAGAACCAGGGTGAATATTTAAGTGACAGACAAATTGGAGCCAATGTTCTTATAGTGCAAGAACTCTTAAAAAATTGCTCTAGACCCAACTACTCTCCTAAATGCACCATGAAAATTGATTTTTGCAAAGCCTTTGATAGTGCAAGTTGGGAATTTTATGGAAAATGCTAAAAGCTTATGGGTTTTTAGATTTCTTCATTCAATGGCTAAAGGAATGCTTCTCATCAGCTACATTTTTTATAATGATTAATGGGAATCCAATTAAGTTTTTCAAAGCTGCCAGAGGCCTCAGATAAGGAGATATCCTATCCCCTTATCTCTTTATTCTTTACATGGAGAATCTCAATTCAATCATCAAGCAAGAAGTGCAACTCAACTACAAATTCAAGTATTATACAAAATTCAAAAAACTTGGTTTAACTAACCTTTTTTTGTAGATGATATCCTCTTATTTTGCAAGGGCAATCTAGATTCTATCCAAACATTTATCATGGCTCTTGACATTTTCAAATGGTTTTCTAGACTGTAGATTAGTCTAAACAAAAGTCACTACCTCATCTCCAAAAGTTCTAACACATTGGAACCTTACAATGCAAAAATTACTAGAATGTAACCGAAATGCCCTCCACTCATGTGTCTAGGATTACCTGTGTCAACCAAAATACTCAATTTCATGGAATAGACATCTCTCATTGAAAAATTCAGAAAAGAATAAAGTCTTAGGTGAACAAATTTCTTTCCTATATGGGTAAGTTGCAACTTATAAAATCATTACTCAATTCCTTGAATATATGCTAGACTTCCCATATAATCCTATACGAAAACATCATAAAATCAATTGAAATGATGCTTAAGAACTTTTTATGGAGTCATTCAGACGGCACAAAAGGAGCAGCTAAAGTGAAATGATCTGATATATTCTTCCCCTAACAAGAAGGTGGACTAAACATCTCTTTAATCAAGATTACAAACCATGCACTGATCCTTAAAAGATTCTATTCGATATTGGTGGACAAAATCTCTCTATGGATTAAATGGTTACACTCATACTTCCTCAAAGGTTGCATATAGGAAATTAGTAAAAATACCTCAAATTCGCACTTCCTAAACTAGTTCTAAAGCTGGGAGATATAGTACAAACTAAAAATTCATATAGAATTAGAAATGGCAGGTTGGTCTCACTTTGGTATTATAATTGTTCAGACCAAGGATAACTCCTACATTCTCTTTACACCTCAAGGGATTCACCAATCTCGTCACTCCATACCAGACTTAGCTCTATCATTAATGAAAATTTCTAGCAATTCCCCATAGATTGAGACATCTATAACTTGTATACCCTCCTAATCTAAACTCTCCAGACATCTTCTACTAGAAAGATGAACTTATCCATAAACCAACCAACAAAACCATTAAGACCCTATTGAGAAGAAGATGTTTTAAGGTTGATTGGTACAATATTGTTTGGAGCAAGGATTTAACTCCTAGAATCTCTTTTATCCTATGGCTGGCAATTAAAAATAAGCTCAACACCACTGATAAAATGCCTTACCTGTGAGTTGAAAAATTTTGTCCAATGTGTTTGGTATATAAGGAATCAAGAAACTACCTTCTCTTTAGATGTCCATTCAACAACAACATATGGGAATATGTCACTAGGAAATGTCTCCAGGGAATTCTCTTGTAGATATTACACAAAGGTTGTTAACCAGGCTACTTACTTGAAACTTGATAAGTTGATTCACATCCTTGCTTTAGGGCTTTATGTATATAACTTATAGAGCGAAATAAATTTTAGATGGTTTGCAAATAAAAAATTTTTAATGGAATCCCTTAACTCTATGATCATTAATGAAATCTGGGAGTTGATATTGTTGAAAAATCTTAACCAAAAGTATAGTTCAAAAATATTATCTTCTCTAAACATCTAATGTAATGCTTACTTCATTTTATCCTACTGCTTGTATACGTACACAAGAATTATATAAGGGTACACCCCTAAACTTTTTATGTTTGTAATACTTTCTTTCTTTATTAATTAATTACTATTTTCTTTTTCAACAAAAAAATTGTCAAGGTTAACACTAAACAAAAACAAGAATCACTTGATACTATCTGTTAGTGCTCAATGTTAGGGCTGATGGTTAGCTGTAATCTCAGGGCTTCAGATTAAGCAACCTATATTTGTTTATCTTGGCCTACTAATCTTAACTAGACAGCTACAATATAAGGAATGCATCCCATTAATTAATAAAATTTAAAGAAGACTCTGCAGCTAGTGCAATAAGTCCCTCTCATATGCAGGAAGACTTATCCTTATTAAATCAAGGTTGAACTCACTATATATCTATTGTCATCAAATTTTTTTCTAGTTAAAGGGTTGAAAAAAAACCATTGAGAGAATGAGTAGAAGGATTCTCTAGGTGAGACATAAGGAGGGAAACTATAAAGCTAAAATTAAATGGATTAGGTTTACAAACTACTTAAGGAAGGAAGCCTGGGGATCAGTTTCAAAAACCTAAGAAATAAAACATTTAGTATAGATAATTCATAGGAACAAAAAATCTTTATGTACTATATGGATGCAAACCTATTTCTAAAAGAAAGGAGCTAATATGTAACATCTCGTTTCCATAGAACGGGTCGGACCAGAGAAACGGGTCCAAGTGAGGTAAATCAGAGAAATTAGGAAAACACATCTTA
>JANQBM010000004.1:20695363-20707954 GCA_025594535.1 Erythroxylum domingense
AGTGGGCCCACATTTATGATCATTGATAAGAGTTTTAAATTCAAAAAAAAATTATACCGAGTTTTTAAATGGTAAGTAATGTGAAATGCCATCCTCGCGGGGCACGGATTTGGGTATCACCATCGATATCGGGTTCGGATCCAGCGGGAATGGGGTATTACATAATAGGAAATCAAGATGAAATCTTCCTTCTGCTAACTCTCTAGATAAATGTTAAAGCTTATGGATTCTATTAGAGAACGAATTAAATGTAGATCAAGCAATAGTGAGAGAGCCTTTTTATATTTAAGTAGTTGGTGTATTAATGGAACTATATATAACACGCAAAGGACTCGAGAGCTTCTCATATTAAGGACTCGAGAGCTTCTCATATTAAGGACTCGAGAGCTTCTCATATTATTAACTATCCAGTCTTAGGTTAATATCCTAATCAAGGGTAACCAATGGTGTAATGTTCAAGGATGTTTATAATAGATCATACCTAACCATAAGGTTGGCTCATTCATTCAATTCATTTACCTACCTATCTTGTAGAAGAAATATAAGGTGTATAGAACAAAACTTCATCTGGTATAAGCAAGTATGGAGTAAAACTCTTCTACCTAAGGTGTCATTTAGACTATGTTTAATTATGATAGATGGATTAGCAAATATAGATAAGTTGCAATATCTAAATATCACCAATAGGTGTTTTCTATATAGTTAAAGCTACGGAGACCTCCCACACCTATTCTTCAAGTATGACTTTTATAGGGGAGATACTATTTTTTACATGGCTAAAAGGAGATAGGTAGGAGCTTCTCTAAGGATGAAAAAGAGATCTTCTTATGAGTGTTTGTTTCTTGAATTTACTTGATTTGATAAATTATTTTTGCACAAGGAATAAATGAAGTTTAGTGAAAGAATGGCATAATCCTAGAGAGTGTAAACCTTGATAGTGACGGGGATCTCTAAGAGTTAACATTTGAATCTAAAATAATTTGTTAGAACCCTTGCATGTAGCTTTATACTATTATCCATATTAGTAGAAAGTAAAGACAAAGCAACTAGAACATGCATGCATTAAATTTAGGTCAAAAGATATACTAAAATATATACATGTAAGGAAGGTAATAGATTGCTTGCAAGAGGTAAACTATACTTGGTCCAACAACAAACTTCTACAATTAAGAAGCAAGAGGAGGAAGTATTAGTGAAGGGAGGGTGTGCCTAATCAAGGAAAACGATGTTAAAAGGTACAAGCACAAATTAAACCTGCAAAAAGGAAAAAAACTACTAAATGAGGGAGAGAAACAAACATTACAATGCAACCAAGTTCCTCACGATAGATGGCACATAGTGTTGAGGAGGAATCTCAATTTCTGGCACTAAGAGGCCATACAACCTGAGAGAAAGACACTTATCAAGGGATTGGATTAGTTTATTACATCCTTCAACCAATACAATTATTTAATTCATAAAAAACAATGATTCAACTAATTTTAAGAATGAATAATTATAAATGTAAAGTTAAAGATTAATTTAGTGAAAATAATGTTAGATGCGCTAAAAGTAACTTTTTAGGTTGAGTTTAAGAATTTTAAACTAGAAATTTAACTTCAATTTTGGTAAAGTATTATATCATTTTATTTAAGGTAAAATTATCTCAAAAATTTGCAACCTTTATTTGCTTTTAAAAGTAAAAATAACTGCCTAGAATTTTTGCGAGGCAATATACAAATATCATCTATGCATGTCTATATGCTTGTAAAAATGGAACATTGCATATCTAACACATACATTTGATGGATTATGAATTATGAATTTTATAAAATTTATATCTAGTTTACCAAGTATTAAAATTTTAATTTAGGATAAATTATATTTCTTATATGAGTTTCATTAAAAATATCTTGATTATTTAATTTTTAAAATTAAATAGCATTATCTTTGAAAGTTTATAAAAGCCCACCCAATAATTGACTGATTTTTCTAAGTTTCATTTATGTTGATGACTATCATGTTGTATGGAATAACCTGACAACCACATTAGATAATTTGATTGAAATGGAAAATAGGGTTATTTAACCTTATTTTTCTCTTCTGTCTATATCTCTCGTGTACTTCTATTATTATTTTTAATTTAGGGAGAATACAATTATCACTATTAGGAACTCTTCCAAATCAAGAATTGTAAGAATTAGATTATATAGCACAAGGCATTAACGATTAATAAGTCTAAAGCATAGATGGATAAAGTTTTAATTTGAAAGTTGACTAGAAATGATTACAAATTTGAGAGAAAAGATGTAAATAAGCTAAGTGTGGGTCACTGCTATACTGAGGATTAGGTTGCTGCACATTACTACTCAATAATGAAAATTTATCCTCCACAAAATGAACATTCTTGAGAAACAAATAATTCACCTGTATCAAGGTCATATAGCCTCCAACCCTTTTGAGCATGTGGGTAACCAACAAAATCACATCTATTCTTTGACGCAAATTTATTTTTGTCCCGGTTATTGTTATGAGCATAACACAAACACCCAAAAGTCTGAATAGGTGCATGAGAAGGAGGTCTCCTAAACAACACTTTATAGGTGGTTTTTTCATTATTAAGCGGGGTTGGTGTGTGGTTAATTAAATGTCCCGTAATGAGAATATATTCTCCCTAAAAACATATAGGTAAAGAAGCCTGAAATCTAAGTGCTTTAGCAATATTCAAAATATGTCAGTGCTTTTGTTCAACTCTCCCATTTTATTATAGAGTTCCCACATAAGAAGTTTGGAATATTATGGTAGGTTGTGCAAAATATGATTTAACAGGGCTAAGTTCGGTACCATTGTCACTACAAAACACCTTAACACATGTGTGAAATTAAGTTTTGACCATGGCATAAAACTTTTGCACAGTACCTATTACTTCTATCTTGTCAGCCATTAAATAAACCCAAACTACTCTCGAAAAATCATCAACAATGGTAAGAAAGTAATAAGCACCACAAAAAGAAGTGGTCCAATATAGACCCCACACATCGCAATGAATTAAACCAAAAGGCCCAATTGCTCTACTATTGCTCAAAGGAAGACCATCACGAGTTTGTTTTGCACGTTGAAAAATATTATAAGTCTTATTCTTGATATCATGAACACTACCAATAACACAAGGAACTAACTTGAAAAGAAGAATGTGACATACGCCTATTTCATAGTTCAAAAGAGTCCAAAGCCATCACACGATGCACATGAGCTTGCGTCATGCCTCAGAGATAACCCCATCCCACTGCTCACCTGCACCAATCAGGGTCCTCAAAGTGCGGTCTTGTATCACAAACAATTTGTTAGTTAATGTTATAACATATTTAGTATCAAGTAGCATTCGTGCCAGCGAAACAAGATTATAATTCAACTGAGGCATGTACAAAACATGATTTAAACTTAAACCACCATCAAGTTCGACGGTACCTTCTAGGACTATATTAGTCATATCTTCATTAAGAAGAGCCACTAGTGATGGAACAAGTTCACAAATATTTGTAAAAATAAGTTAATTTCCTGTCATGTGTTGTCAAGTAATCTTATCTAACAACCATTGAGATTTCAATTACTTACTAGATAATTTTTTGCTACTAGAATTAGACATCTTATGGGAGTTAATCATATTCATCAAAATAGCCCAGTCATCATTAGAGGATTAGGAAAGCTAACTCGATCATCAGAAGTTACCTGAGCATCAATGGCACCCAAACTTCCACTTACTTACGCAGTCTTGTGCTGCTCCTACCAAATGTCCTCTACCTACAGTGCCTCGTTCACCACAGCCTTAGCCACTAGGAAACCACCAATCTGGGTACCCATTGATCTAGAAGCAATCTTTCATCAAATACAATTCTTCTTGCACTGAGAACACACCAATGACGACCTCTCTCCTTCAGCAGCTACTTGGGTAGCCAATAACATCAATTATGGCAGTGGAGGTGCTTGAACAACGAACCCAACAGCCTCCACTCTCTCCTTTGTTTCCCTTGCAACTTGCTTGTGTATCTCCTCTTAGATCACAAGGAAATAAGCTATATTCAATATGGGCAACGAATCTGTACATACTTAGAATATTTGTACGTAACCTGCCATATAAGGTCGTGTCTAACCCCATCGGGAATTCATGAACTTTTTCCTTTTCCTGCTGTTCAAAAAATTCTTTTGCAAGATTGCAAGTAGATCCATCGCATCAGCAAGTTGAAATCTTCGTATAACCGACAAACTCCTCCCACATCTCCTTCAATTTCCCAAAGTAAGTGGCGATAAAAAGGCCTTTTGATTTGCAATTGGATATCTCCTCCTTAGGTTGGTGTACATGCATAGTGTTCCCAACCAAAAACTGCTCCTTTAGATCATCCCACAAATCCTTGACACAGTCCATGTAAGTCAACGTAGAGCGTAAGGTCGGATCAATTGAGATCATAATCTAGTGGACAAGCATTGAATTGATTATCATAATCCAATGGACAACCATTGAATTGACGCTCCACCAATCATCAATCTCTGTCAATTCATCATTTGACTTAACTATCGTGCCATCAATAAAACCACCTTTATGTTTGGCCTTAAAGGTGTTCTTCATTGCCTTTGCCCATTCATTATAATTCGATTCACCTTTAAGAACAATCTCACATATATTCACCCCCAGATTGTCTCTTGGATGAAGGTAGTACGGTGAAGTTGAATCAAGTGTTTTGGACTTCTTCTCCTAGCCATCCTTCGATTTTCCATCATCATCATCCATCTTCTCTCTATTTTAATGTTTAGGTTTTCGGTGCTAAGAGCCAGTGGTAACTTTGATACCAAAAAGAATTGTTGAGGGGAAAAGTTTTTTGTCGTATTCCCTTGATAAGCAATAATATATACATATGTTTACAAGGCACTCAAGTAACCTAGCTTACAAGACTAACATATGTACATAGAATGGATTAAGCCCAAGAAATTAATTAAAGCTAATTATATACATGGCCCAATATATAACAAACAAGTCAAAAACTTTGACCATTTTGTTTTTCTTTTGCTTTTTATGTTCATGTCTAATTTCTAGCTAGTTACATAATCCTTGAACATTAAAATGATTTCTTAACATAACAGAGCTAAAGCAATTTTTACAATTCAATTCTTTAGCCATATAAATCTTCACGTTCCATATGTCAGGAAGAAGAAAAGAAACAACATATAGACATATCTATATATGTACAAGAAAATTAGACAGGAAACTAACAAAATGATCTGTTACTTCATTTTATATCAACAATTGAAATTCCTGGATTAGGTGAACGTTTACACCTTCTTGCTTAATAAAAATTGTCTTATGATAATAAAAATTTTAGCTGTATTTCTTCATCTCACTCTCATGTGATAATTAAGTTGTTTACATTTTAAATTGAGACATTGACACTAGGAGGCATACAAAGGAAAAGAGAAGTTAAAAACATGCTAAGCTAGAGAAAAATTGGTGGGCAATATACTTAAATTAAAGGTATATAGTCAAGTAGGATGACATGTTAGCAATGTTATTCAACTAGTAGTATCTTCAAGTTTTACAATAGCCATATACGCACTCTCAAATATGGTGTTATTTACCATTAAAAACTGAAGATTGAGATATTTTTAATAAGATCCATAAAGGTTAAAATATTTAATATAATTTTTCTTTTAATTTATATAAACATGCTTGTAAATTGATATAAGGTGGTAACTTTGACAAATTCAACCCTTAATGTATAATTTGAATTATTACGTTATAGATAGAGAATGAATAGAAAATTGGCCTACTTATTGATTGAGGAGACAAGCAAAATTGAATACTTCAAAAATAAATTTGCAGGAGGGGAGTTTATTAGCAAGATCCCATATTTTGACTTCCAACACTTGTTAATACACACTTTAATACTCTGAAATATGAGTACTACAGGCACATTGCATTGATCAGATTGCTGAACATAAACGACGTAACTGATTAAAGAAAAATCACTCATAACAAGCAAGAAATTAAGCGGGATTCCTTTATATGTGTGTTTTTGGTAAGTATATATCACAGATTATTCGGTTACGCGCAGCTGTGCTCATCATGCCTGTAAGTAGGGGACTCCAGTACCCCGCAAAGATGATCACATAATCAGGCGTGAAAGGTGGGAATCTGAATACCCTTGTCACCCAGGTAGGTGACAGGTGCATCATACCTACTGAATAGTTTGTAGGAGGACACGAGAGAAACAGCCATATAACAAGCCACTGCTGCAAAGGTTACTACCACTGAAGTGGTGGCCTTATGACAGAACTCACCAAACGTTCCACAAGCTTCACTCCACGTTATATCTGTGTCTCCTTTGTTTGCCAGGTATAACACCTCTGCCGACACAGTTCCAGCTCCCAGAATTACATATGTCAACACCTATATATTCATTGATTTCGAGGACAAACGATCATTTTTTTAAAATTTCTGTCTTATCAAACAATCTATTTTACATAAATATGAACACATCGGACTTACCAAACTTGGATGACGAAAAAAATCATTAATGGATTATTACCTGGTCCAGGAAGAAGAAAGTCCAGGCTCGAGACATGGTTGACGGTCGAGGCATGGCCACGACGACAGCTGACAGAAGGGAATAGCCAGCACAAATACCATTCGCATGCACCAAATACCTGATTTATTTACATACAAATTAACGTATTTATATGTACAAACGAGATCTATGCAAGGGTTTTAGTATTACTTAACTGTAAAGTTTTTGTTGTTCTTCAAAAAAAAAAAAGAACAATTCCCGTTGGTGTATATACATCATCTGATGTAATTTTGCTGCTGTTCGAACATAACGTCGGTGCCTAACTTATAGTTATACGAATACTAATCCACAATTAGCCAAGTCCCTATGTATCAAAAAAATTCAATACAATCTTACTATGTAGTCTCTACATACAAAGTACATTTTATGTTTTTGTTAATTACAACAAGATGATAATATCACATACCTAAAATTAGCATAAGCATGTACCTTACTTAACAACATTCTCTACCACAAATTCAAGTAAGCAGGTGAAAGAAGCCAAGAACGTTCATACATTACGTGTCATAATTAAATGAGTTCAAGGATATGACTATATCATTTTATAATTACTAGTGATTAATAATGTCAAATAATTTTTAATTTTATATCATAATTTTTATTAAATATTAATAACTATAAACGTTCACTAATCCTTAAATTTCGATGATTAAAAAATTCAATTTATTCGGTTGATTTAACATTTTTAAAGTATATTTTTCAACTTTCTTATTTGATTTATTTTAATAATTTTTAATTAAAAATTGATCAATTTATTAATTAATCTATCTTCATAAATTAATAAGTTCTTATAAATTAAAATAAATTAATTAAATTTTATTTAACAATCTCTTTTTTAAATTAAACTTTAAATTCTTTACAAAAAAATTTTTAAATCATATTTCAAGCTTTTTAATTTTATTTAATTTTTAATTAATTTTATAATAATCTATTTCTGATCGACTCTTTTTAAATTTTAAAACTCTTATTTTACTGGTTTAATTTTTAGTTTGATTTTTAAAATAATACCAAAACCTTTCCATTATCTTATTACATTTAACGAGAAAAAGTTTGATATTGAGAGGACTGATTTGACTAATAGTTCAACTAAGACTAAGTCCATTTTGTACACCATTAAATTCTTAATTATTATCTTTTGAGGAAGCAAACGAAAATGAATAAAGGGAAGATAAACAATTTGAAATTATTACACTAAACGTCCTCAAAGGAATTCTATACAGATAATACACTCTAACTCATCGATTGAAGAAATTTAAGTGCAGCGGCAAATAAGACTAACTAATTAAGAATCAACAAAGAATTGAACGTTTGAGCTAAGCCCCTAAAGTAATGTATTAAATGTAAATGAATGCTACTCATTTAGCTAAGAAGACAATGGAGATAGAGCGCTTGAGTTTGTTTTTCATATTTTTTTAATTTATTATGTCCAACCTCCAACCCTAAGTTTTAATTTTTTATTTTTTTCCCTTTTGAAATTGCAATCAAGCGCTTTCTTTTTTTAATGTACACTACATTTGAACAGAGACGAAGACATCATGAATTTTGTCAAAAGCAGGAGAGAGAAAAGCTAATGCATAGAATGATGCAAAGACATGAAACCTGAAAGCACCAAGATCGGAGTAAGAAAGAGAGCCAAAGTCATTAGTCTGTGAGTTCTTGAGCATGACAACAAGGGCCGATATACACAGAGCCATAGGAAGAAGACGGAGGATGGTCTCAGCAGTACGTAAGCTGCTCCTAACATCCATATCAGCCTCACCAACGCTCCTAATCGATGTCATCATGGCCATGGGTGAACTTCCACCGCCAGCTACTAGCGATCTTCCTTTACCGGAGTCTACTGTATCCCTCTTCTCCATATTATTATTGCTATTGCAAATGCGATACAAATTTGCGGCAGTTGCAGAGATATCTCGGTAAAAGTGGCAAATTAAATGATGGTGGACATGAGGTTGAGCTTGATAATAAAAATGTTAGGTAAGGTGGGTGGCAAAACATTTAATGCCATCAATTCACTTCACACATATCAAAGTGCAAGGATAAATCTATGGCGTTGCTACAAGATTTTCGCTTCTTTAACTTTTTTTTTTTTCGAAAACGCCATATTTTAAAAAAGTGCTTTTTGTAGACAGCGTCGAGATTTTATAAAAGAATACATATCTCCTACATTTTTTAGGAGCCAGTCTCAAATTAATCTTTATAGTAACACTTATAATTTAAGATAGAGAAATTATATATCTAAATTTTCATGTAATAATCGAAGGTAGAAAAGATACGAACCCCCGCCTGTTTTTTTTTAGAAATTAAAAATTTTCATTGAAATAAAAGGAGTATATAGCTAAACACGTGGGTTAGACCCACTTAAAATACAAAAGAGGCTTTAATAACAAATGACATTGTTTGGAACTATTAAAACAACATATTGACAATTAGGTTATAACTACCCTCGACTTTCTCAATTCTTCCTCGCTTCCACGTTTTTGGAAAACAAAGCTAAATCTCTGATTGTGGGCTTGCAATTTGTGTCTGCAGGTGGTTTCCTTCTCCTTTCTCTGCCCTATAAATCTTCCTTCCCAGGTAATAAACTCATCGTCTTCTCTTACAATTTCTTACTACTATTAGGGCTTAACTAGGTTGTTACTCGTGCTCTTCATCTATCATTTCTTTTGGAAGTTTGGAGATTCAGCTCATCCATGAGGAGTCTGAGGGTAGATCTTTACTCAAGTAAGAATATCTACTCAGATTTCCCCCTTCGTTTATACCTTTGGGTCTTCACGAAATAACAAGCTAGATTTGATATCTACAGAGATCCTTCATGAGTTGCTACGGATAAGGCAATTGAGAACAACCTTTCATTTCCATCAGGTAAGAACAAAAACTCCCCTTTTTTTACAGAAATATATCGTGATTTACTGAAGAAGAAATATGCATGATTACTATCTATCCTGTTCTGAAATAAACCTATATAGTATGAAGTTTTAAACTGACCTTGTTGATGATGCTTTTTTAAGAGTAGATAAGGAACTATGTATGAACACTTTCTGATCTATTTTGATGTGAGCTAGGTTGAATGAGACATTAGAGTAGCATACAATAGGAAACAGTAAGGGTTATAGTCTCCAGGTGAGAGTTATACCTCTACTACTGTGTAGGTTCAACTGATTGATAATCAGTTGTTCCCTTACGCTAGCTATTGTAAGATCTATAAGAGAGGATAGAGAAATAGATTTTTCTTGAAATCTTCTGTTATTCCTCTGCTTCCAAACTGCTTGAGTACATGTAGCCACTGAGATCATTAGAACATCCCTGTCAGTTCTAAAAATGTGCAAAAGTGATAGCTGCCTTAGAATGTCAGAGAGTCTGTAATAGTTAAACCCAGGAAAACATAGCCTAGGGATTTTTGCCCAAAGTGCTTTAGAAAATACACTCAAAGAAGAGGTGTTCAATAGTTTCATCCTCTAGATTGCATTGGGTATAAGTTTTAAAGGAAGATAGGAACTTCAGCCTATTCAAAGTACTGAGTCTGTCTAATATAGCTAGCTAGAGCAGAAAGCTGGCATTTGTGAGAATAACATTCCACTATGTTATTGTCTCATCCCTCAACTTCTTAACTTCCATTGTAGTTATTTCTGAAATTGGGATCCCACACCATAAATAGACATCACTCTCCCCGAAACTTCTAAATTGTTGAATAGGCAAGAGTATTATCTCATCTGATGATAACAACCAAGTTCCATTACTGACTTTGTTTTCTTAGGAAATCTCTCCAATAGAGTTATAGCTAGCTGATTTTGAATTAGAGCTCCCTACCCTGTCCAATTATCATATCATAAGAAAATTCTTTCTCCTGACTCTATTTAACAAGTAATGTGTTCCTAGACTTCTTCCTTCATTCTTAGAATTTGATTAAAGAATCAAGAGTAGCTATCTTTGATCTTTAGAGCCCAAAGACTCTCACCTTTCAATATGTAGATGTGGATCCATTTGATCCAAAAAGATTGTTTTCCTCCTAGGATTCTCCAAATCCTTTAGTAACCTATTTTTCTAGCTAATTGAATCCAAACCTAATCCCCCTCCTTTCAATTGGCTTATAGTCTTCCAGCTTACTTTTGCTATTCCTTTCTCACCATTTCCTTTCCCCCATAGAAACTGCTTCATCAGTTTTTCAATTGTTTTAATAAGACCTTTGGAAAGAAATAGGTAGGACCATCACTAAGTTTGCATTAACATAATGACCGACTTCAGAAGTTGAAGTTTCCCTTCATAGGATAGGGCTCTATATTTCCATGACCCCAATCTTTTCTAGATTTTTTCAATTAAAGGTATGCATTCACAGAACCTTAGTCTCCTGGATTGAATAGGTATCCCTAAATAAAGAAGAGGAGGATCCTTGAATTCCATTCCCGTAACTATAGACAAGGCATTGGCAAGGTGAGACGCACTTTTGGAGAGCATGAAATAACTCTTTTGAAGATTAATACCCTGACCCAACAACTCCTTGAAGAGATTGAGTGTATTCATCATAAGAGAGATTGAGTGAATATTTTCCTTACTTAGGAGAATAAGGTCATCTGCAAAACATAAGCTTGTTAGAGAAAGTTTCTTGCATTTAGCAAGGTATCTAAATTTGGAATCCTTAGAAATATTGTGCTTCATCATATGAATAAGGACCTCCATACAAATTATAAATATATAAGGAGATAGAGGATCCCCTTGTCTCAATCATTTTTTCCTTTTAAAAAGCTCCGAGGGGCTCCCATTTATTAGGATGCTATAGGAGGCAGTGGAAATGCACTCTTAAATCCACCTTATGAATTTAGGAGGAAAATTTATGATTTCCATGGTTTGTAGTAGAAAACTCCAGTTCATATTATCAAACGCTTTCTGAAGGTCAACTTTGATAGTGCAATTTTGAGGTTTTTTGCTACGATTATACCCTTTCAATAGCTCTTGAACTAGTAGAATATTATCTCCAATATCCCTGCTGCTCATGAAAGCTTGCTGATTCTCACTGATGAGAAAATGTAAAACCTCCTTCAATTTATTTGTCAAAATCTTAACAATGATTTTATAGAGGAAGTTTGTGCAAGAAATAGGTATATAATCACTCCAATAGGTTGGGTTGGATCTTTCAGGGACTAGACAAAGGAAAGTCTTGTTAATCTCTTTAAACAATACTCTTTTTAGGAAAAATTCATGCACTGCCTCCTTTACTAATCCCCCCATATAACTCCAGGTTTTTTGATAGAAAATCTCATTCAGCCCATCAGGACCCAGAGCCTTAGAGTCATTCATATTGGAAACAACCCTCTCTACTTTCTAGTCTATAACTGGTCTGATTAACCAAGAAGCCTCCTGTTCAGGGATTCTAGCTGAAATAATTTGCCCAAGATTAGTTCCAGTTCTTGTAGAGGGAACTTCCGAACCTAAAAGGTTCTTGAAATAATTCAGGGCTTCCTTAACAATGCCCTCTTGCCTAAACACAACCTCACCTGCTTCAATTTTAATAGAAGTGATTCTATTAACATTCTTCCGAGCTAGTATAGAGTTTAAAAAGAATTTAGTGCACCTATCCCCATTCTTTATCCAGTTAACTCTAACTCTCTACTTCAATAGAGAATATTGATTATCCACCAATTGCAAGTAATTCTTAAGGGCTTCCTTTTCAGCTGTAGCTAAAGAACCATCTATAGGATTATCAGCCAATACTTTTTGTATATCTAAAAGATTAACTCTAACTGATTATAATTCCTTAGAGATATTCCTACCGCTCCTTGTGTTGAGGTCTTTCAAATCATTTTTAATAGCCTTAAGCTTTTGGAGACAAGTGTACTGTTTTGTCCCATAAGTCAGACACTCCAAACTGTAACACCCCTTACCCTAGGGTACGCACCGGGATGCCCGTAGGTCATTCCGACACATAGCCTAAGATAAGGGAGCGCTACGAGCGATCACTACTGAACTCCACATGGCATCACATACATGTAAATAATTA
>JANQBM010000004.1:20755999-20776583 GCA_025594535.1 Erythroxylum domingense
ACTAAAAAAATGCGACAAAAGAATGAAGAATTTGAAAAGTTTCAACAATTTTATCTTTCTTAATAAGGAAGACTACCTATGTCAACTAAATAAAATTTCAAATAATTCATAAAAATATTTCGAGCCATATTAAGAAGTGTCCGAGCCGTGTCCGAGCCATATTAACTGTGTCCGAGCCGATAAAAATAATTTTTTTATTCCGACACGTATAGACACGTGTCCGACACGTGTCCACCGCGTGTCCGTGTCGGACACGTGTCGGACACACGGACACGGCACAATGGAGCCCTGTCCGTGCTACATAGGTAGGTAATTATCAGCAGAGAGTTCAGTAGAAATATCATTGGTAATTTATGGATCAATAGGTATAGATTGATCATTACTAGGCACAATAAAGGATAAAGTAGCAGATGGGTTACCTGAATTGTCCCCAGGTTTATTCTCCGAGGGTTTTGAGAGGCCGTGCATTGTTGAGGTAGGTTGTTCTCTACTTCTCAATTGAGTCTTCCTGTTAGTATAAACACGAAGCTCAGTATTCTGTTCCTAGTATTTCTCCCCCTGTGGTTGAATCAGGATTAACTGGCATGGACAGATTAGGAGTAGTATCTTTGGATTCCTTATCAAGAATTTTATTATGATCAATAATGATAGTAGGTAGGGGTTGGGAGTAATAGTAGCATCCCAAAAAATTTTTCCTTCAGGAAAAATTTTCTGCTTCACTAGAGTTCTCCCCCTGAAGGAAAATTTTTTTATGTTCTAGATTCCATAGAGACAACAATTTTTTGTGTTAAAGGGTTGAAGCACTTATAACCTCGTTGACTAGGAGCATACTTAATAAAGACAGATTTTTCAGCTCTTGTATCTAGTTTTGAATTTCCCCTAGTCGGGTTTTAAACATACACTGTACACCCAAAGACCCGAAGAGGAAGAGTAGAGTAAAGCCGATTTTCAGGAAAGCATTGTTTAAACACATCTAAGGGTGTAGCATAATGCAAAACACGACTGGGCATTCGATTAATTAAGTATGATGCAGTCAAAACAACCTCACCCCAAAGGTATTTTGACACATTCATTGTAAACATAATGGACCGAGAGACTTCTAGTAAATGTTTATTTTTACTCTCGGCAATACCATTTTATTAAGGAGTGTTAACACACGTAGATTGGTGAACAATGCCTTTAAACTTAAGAAATTTTCCAACGACTTCATGAAAATACTCCGTACCATCGTCAAAGTGAAGTATGCCAATGTGTGTGTGAAATTAAGTTTCAATCATGGTATAAAAATTTTGAAAGATTTGAGCAACTTCAAATTTTTCACGCATCAAATAGACCCAACATAATCGAGTATGATCATCGATATAAGTTACAAACTATTTTTTTTTAGGAAAGAGTTTTAACACGGGATGGGCCCCAAGCATCATTATGAATTAAGTAAAATGGTTTGGAGGGTTGATATGGTTTTATAGGGTAAATAGTCTTATGAATTTTGGATAAAATGCAATGTTCACAATGAAGTTTTGAACAATCTACAGATTTAAACAAATGAGGTCATAGTATTTTGAGATAAAAAAATTTAGGGTGTCCTAATCTATTATGCCAAAGCAAAATCTGTTCTTTAACAGGGGTAGAACAAATACTACTTAAGCCATGAGCTTCTTTATTCTTCAAATTGTCATTAACAAAGGAGTAGAGACCATCTATCAACTTAGCATTGCCAATCATCTTCCTCGAAGTTAGTTCTTGAAAGACACAATATGAGTCCAAAAATGTAATGGTACAATTAGAGTCACGAGCTACTTTACTCACAGATAGCAGATTACAAGCTAGTTTTGGAACATGAAGGACAGATTTAAGGCAGATATTAGAGGATAGAGTTATTGAACCTTTGCCAGCTACAGCAGAAAATGATCCATCTGCTATACAAATTTTTTCATGGCCAGAACAAGGGTCATAAGTATGAAATAAATTAGAAGAACAGGTCATATGGTCAGATGTTCCTGAATCAATGATCCAAGGAGCAAAACTGTACGGAAAGGAACATGATAAGGCATTAAAATCACTACTAGTTTGCGCAACAGATAAGGGCACTTGAGGATTCAGATTTGGGTTTTAGTAGCTTCAAGATGTAATTAATCTGCTCTTGAGAGAACTGTCCAGCATCTACCTCATGGGCTGATGGAGTTTTACTTGATTCATAGTGAGCTGAAGTTTTATTAAATTTTCCTTCATGCAGTCCCTTCCAATTTGCAAGCTTTCCATGGAGTTTCCAGCATATTTCACGAGTATGACGAGCTTTATTGCAATAGTCACACCAAACCCGTGACTTTTCCTTAGTCTTCTTAGTACAGCCAGCAGCATTCCCAACAACTAAGGCTGTGTTTTCAATAATAGGTGTAGGATTTCATTTGCCAAGCATTACAAACCGTCTACTCGCTTCACGTCAGACTTTAAAGACTTCCCCAATGGATGGAAGTAGTTGTCTTCCAATAATCCTGCCTTTAACCTCATCAAACTCAACATTAAGTCCAATTAAGAACTTAAAAATTTGGTTATCCTCTATTGTTTTTCAAAAATAGTTACAGTCATCAAGGGATTTCCATTCATAGTCATTAAACAAATCTAAGTCTTGCCATAAACGTTTCAGGGAATTAAAGTACTTAGTGACATTGTCCTCACCTTGGTGGATCTTACCCAATTTGATAGTTAGTTCATACACCTGGGATTGGTTTCCCAAGTCAGAATACATTTGATTCACATTGTCCCTTAGCTTCTTAGCTGTGTGGTAACACATATTGTTGGAGCTAATATCCTCCTCCATAGAATTTACCAGTCATGTCATAATCATAGAATATTTAGCATTCCATATTCTGTGTGCAGGATCATCAGCCGTAGGTTCCTTCTTGTCATTGGTCAAATATCCAATCTTGCCTCTACCACGAATGTACATTCTAACCGATTAGGACCAGCGAAGAAAATTCTCTCCATTCAGTCGTATAGTAGTGATCTGAATGGAACGAAAATCTAAGGTAGGATTATGAGGAGGAGGTGTTTGAAGAAATGGGTTAGAGGATTCAGCAATGTCAGACAGACATTGTTGACATAGATGGGTAGGATTATAGACAGTAAGTAGTGGCTAGGTTTTAGGGCTGTTCAGGTATTCTCTAATACCATGCAAAAATTCTAAACAGAACTATATTATTCTCAATATCTTACTAGGTCAATACATAGGTACAAGTATATATAGAAATAAAGAGGGCTATTCTAGGAAACTAATATTTGTACATAATATCCTAACTGAACTGATTTGCTAACTTTTAGGAGTCAATAATATCTAGGAGATATCCAGTTGGATATTTCCCAACACAACATCATCCTGGAATCTATTGAGTTTTATGCCACAAAAAATACCCCAGGACATCTAAGGAATTCAACTGCACAAGCGTATAATCATTAGACCTATTAGCTTCCTTCCTAATGGTGCAAGTTTCATCTTATATGATAGGATCCACCAATATACAATATGTACATGATTCTTCTATAATGTCCCAATTAGATCCTCTAAATCTTTCTTGAAGAAGAATAATTACATAGGAAAATAAGATTGACAACATGTTTCCTGGATCACTTTTCACTTCTATGTTATAGCTACATAGCTTGCAGATGACAAAATATCTTTTCAACATATCCATTTCAATAGCCAATAAACGCCTTCTTCAACTCTTAAATGTGCTAAAAATTCTTCCGTAAGACACAAGCAAGAGAAACAAATTCGGAAAAAGAAGACAGCAAAATATGAAGTTCTAATCACCAAAAAATCATATGATGAACACAAATTTAACAGAGTACAACAGTGCAGGGACATAATCAACTCAGATAGAAAAACAGCTTATGCAACCCAATTTATTAATTTACAGGTCACTTACTATGCACTGAAAGATAAATGGTCCTAACCCTCTAGTCTGAGTGCACAAAGAGATGGGCACATCAAAGGAAGAGGAAGAATTGAAAAGGAATGACGGTGAAAGAACCACATGCCATGCAAGACATCACTTGCTTGACCAAGAAAACTTTCACGTAGCTTTGGTGTTGAAATGTTAAACAACCAGAATAGCATACCTCAACTAATGGGTAAGTTTCTCTGAAAATGTAGGTTGATCCCTTTCAAATGGAATGACATAATGGTGGCTGTTGTCCACCCACCCTCAGGATAATGATTAGAAGAGACTGTAATTCCAACCAAGAACCAAATCCTCCAAGAACCATTGGATAGAATCCCATATGAACTAAGTGAGTTATACTGGACAAGCATTAAGTAGCACACCCATGTGGTATAAGAAATGGAAGAAGAGAGGGACAAGCCTCCTCAAGCTTGCAAGAAAGCAAGTAAGAGGATAGAGATACGGAGAGAAAGAGCAATAATCGTACAAAATTGGAAATTCATACCAGATTCCATTTAAACATGGCCAAGATAAACATGAACTTCTACATAAATAAAGGGATGACCAAAAAGACCGGGCTCTTGCTCAGAGAAGCAAGAAAAGTCAAATAACCAAACAAACAACTAAAGCTAGTATTAATGATGTTGAATAGAGTAACCACATGGCAGGCATCAAATGAAATACATGTCTAACACAAAACTCAGTAATATTTCAAAACAGTTGTGAACCTAACCTAATGCACAACAGCATGAACAACTCAGAAAAAATGCAGTATAGTAAAAATCCAGAATTAGTTATTAAGTTATAGAAACAATAACCTGAACCAAAAGAAAAAGTATGAAAAGGTTCATAAATGTCCCAAGTTTTACATAACTAGCTTCACGAACACCAACACAAGTGTTAATCAAGTTCATTTGAGCTACTAAAAATGAAACTGTGATCATCATTTCAAAAGCTAACAAAATTTTGAAGGCAGAATGAAATAAATATTGAAAACTAAGTGCTCAACAATCCAAGGCATACAACCTTTCATAGGTCTTACACATATATGTTTTGTTATGGATTCAATCTAAAGTATATAAAAGATGTTTTCGGGGTCAACGGTGTATCTAAGTTTTCCTTTCAAAGTCACAAGCTCGGCAAAATAAGAATGACAAATTTTATTAATGTTAGAAGTAATATGACCTTAATCCCACCAAAATGAAAGTCATTATTCACTACACAATTTCGTCTTTAGGCTTTTAGGATTATAGTTAACAAGTACTTCAATAATGCAGTCTTAGAATTTTCTTTTGCTAGTCCTTCCCGTAACCACCTTACTAAGGAATGCTTTCCTCTAGTACCAGGCTCGGCAAAATAGCCCAAATTCGATCAATCCCGGGATGGGCCTGTAAAAAATTTTGGCTTGTTTCCAGCCCCATCTCTCTACCTAGTACAATCTTAGACCACACATCTCTTTCTTACATCTTTTCAAATATCATAAATGATCATTTTTTACACAATAGAACCAATGATATTCAAACCTTTTTTATCTTCTCCTGAAAATCCAGTAACTTAGTTGAAATCTAAACCACTACGGGAGAAAATTCAGTTCACTTGCAACTTCAACACGTGTGACAAAGAAGGGAGGAAATACTCCAACAAGTATGCAGCAACCTGACATCCAATGGCAATTCCAAACTACTCAAGTTAGCCCTGAGGTCTATTTAGCATGGCAGGAATGAAGCATGAGGAGATTCAAGAATGAGCAACAAACCAGGACAGCTTTTTACACAAAAGCACTTGCAAAGATAAAGGAAAACTTCTTGTTAAGCTTAGGGAAGAAGAAAACAACTAACATAGTAGCCACAAGATGCGGAGTTAATTAATTGTAAGGTGCATCACTCTGTCAATCTCTCAATTTGTTGATTAGTAGCTCCACTAAGTCAGATTGAATGCAAATTATAGTGGTTGTATTATATCGACCATCCCTCTCACTTTTGTACTATAATGGTTTGGTCCATAAGCTTTTCTCCTTGTAAATTGTAAGGCATTGCCTCCAATTTTGGCATACAATACTTTAATTTCCATAAAAAAATGTAAGCCAATTTTGAAGCCTCAACCATAAAATTTTTTGTGGACTAACTGGACTCTGATTGATTGCTAGAAAACACAAGCCATAGCTTATCATTACATCACTCATATCATTCAGAATTCAACAATAGAAGGTTTTTGAGGCATCAGCTTATGGCCCAAAAGCTAAAGCTAACCCAAAGTACAAGAATGAGCTGCAGGGAACCTATAATTAGAATATTTTATTCTGAATACTTAAGAGCATTACTAGAAGACGTGTCACGCTAATTTCTACCAACTAGGTCTCATTTTAAAATGCACAGAGAAGATAGAATGCCAAGGAAATACAAAAGGAAAAAAAAAAAAGGCCAATGTCAGTTGGGTATCAAAAGCGTACCACTTAAATGAGGTAATAACCAAACAAAAAATTCGGGTCCAGGTAATGCTTCTAAAGCAAGTAAAAGACCAATGACAAACATTACATGCATTAACAGTTCTCTAGATCTGATAGAACTAGGCCACACCTACAACAAAATACTAAACAAGATAACAATTATTTCCTGACATGTACTCCAAAAATAGATATAAAAGTAATTAAACCCCACTAATTGATGTAGACTGAGAAAGGGAATTCCAAAATTCTAGGGAGGTTGAGGATGACATCCAAAAACTAATTCAACAGAAGAAGAACCTACAGTGCCCAATGATATAACTCAGTTAAGTAACATTGCACCTACTGAAAACAAAACAAAGAAAAGAACTCAGACCAGCCCTAGCAACAAAATGGAACATCATAGGATGATTTAGTGCATTGTAATTCAACAAGTTACGTAGCCTTAAAATTTCATATGCTAGAGGAAAATTGACTCTTGAACACATAAGATCATTAGTTTTAAAAGTTAAAGCAAGCATACAGGAGAAATCAAAAGAAGAAGAGGATAACGAATGCGTAAGAATTTTGGAGTGGATAAAAAAAGTGACAGAAGATGATTGAGGCAGCACTAGAATAGAACGTGCTTCCAATTTTTATCATACAAGCCAGGCTACCAAATGAAACAAAAAGCATCATTTCTTGACAAGATCCATGCCTATTTGAAAAGAGGTCATCGTAAAGAATCTTGGAAAATGTAATCAAATAAAAGGAACAAGGTGGAGATAATCCATAATTGATAAGCAAATGGATGATAGAATAGAATTTTTATTGATATTCAGTAGGGATACGTAGATAACTACAAAAGCCGAAGCTCCCCAGCCAACAATGGCCCCCCAAGTTGAATAGCTGAGACAGCAGAAAAGAAAAATCTATGTCCCCCTGTGCTACCCGATTCTCTTACATAACCTCCCCTTGCTCTAAATTCGTTTCTCTCTCCTCTAACAAATTCTAACAAACTTATCCCCTAACCGTTAGCTGAGCCATCATTCCCTGAGTCACTAACTTTTTGCTCTTTTTTAATCTTTCTCCTGGAATAAGTTAACATGGGTTTGTGGCCCATGTTCTGTTCCTTTCTCCTATTTCTCCTAGAGTAGGTCAACATGGACTTATGACCCGTATAGCTATCAATTCCACCCCCTGCAAAAGCTACCTTGTCCTCAAGGCAGAAGGAAGGATACTACTGTTTCAATTGTGCAACAGCTATCCAGGAAGCTTCTTCAATTGGCTTCCCTTTCCAAAGCACAAGCCACTCGACAATCTCCTCATGATTCTTCTAGACAATTCGTTTAGCTAGGATTGCTTCAGGAGCAGTTGGCTCGAATGAATCAACCTCAAGACCTGAAGGGAGAACTGGCTCAGGCACCCGATTTCCTATAACTCATTTCAGCTGAGAAATGTGGAACACCGGGTGAACTCGAGCAATGTTAGGAAGAGCCAACTTATAGACCACAATTCCTACCTTAGCTATTACTTGAAAAGGTCCATAAAACCGAGCTGAAAGCTTAGGACAGATCTGTCGTGCAACTGATGTTTGTCTGTGAGGTCTAAGCTTGACATAGACCCAATCTCCTACTTCCAGTTGAACATCCCTACATTTAGCATCAACCACGGATTTCATGACTTGTTGAGCCCTAGTAAGATGGTATTTAAGCTGCCTCAAAGCCTCATCTCTATCAATCAACACACAATTTACAGCATCAATTAAAGATTCCCCAAGAAGGAAGTGAAGAACCTTAGGAGGAGGGCAACCATATATTACCTCGAATGGGGTTGTTACGGTTGCAGAATGATAGGAAGTGTTATACCAAAATTCGGCCCAAAAGAGCCAATTATGCCACTGTTTTGGTTGCTCAGAAACAAAACATCAAAGGCAGGTCTCAAGACACCTATTGACCACCTCGGTTTGTCCATCTGTTTCCGGATGATAAGAGGTGCTCATCCGAAGAGCCGTTCCTTGCAACTTCCAAAGCTCTTTCCAAAAATTACTGACAAAGATTGGATCCCAGTCACTTACAATCGTCTTTGGGATTCCATGCAGTCTAACTACTTCCTTAACAAAACAATCAGCTACAGCCTTGGCAGTAAAAGGGTGTTTGAGAGGGATGAAATATGCATACTTTCATAATCTGTCCACTATTACCATAATGACCTCAAACCCTTGGCTTTTGACAATCCCATTATAAAATCCATCGAAATGTCTTCCCAAATAGAATTGGGGATAGGGAGAGGTTGAAGTAACCCAGCTGGGGCAAGGGTTTGATACTTGTGTCTTTGGCATACTTCACAGTACTTCACAAACTGCAGAATCTGTTTACGCATTCCATCCCAATACAAACAACCGACTATCCTTTTATAGGTCTTAGTAAATCCGGAATGACCCCCAGGTGGAGTAGAATGAAATTCTTGCAAGAAATCTGGAATGAGGGAGGAGGATTGAGACAGAACTAACCTGTTTCCCTTGAACAACAGCCCTGCCGATAAGTGAAATTATGTTTCAGATGGAGGATTAGCTTGGAGTTTCTACAGAATTTCTGCCAACCATGGATCACTCTAATACTCTTCTTGCACCTTAGCATAATCGACCCAATTAGGTGATGAGACAAGGTAGTGAAGTTCTGGATCCACGGATACACGTGATAAGGCATCTGCTGCCTTGGTTTTTGGACTCGGCTTATAGAAAACTTCAAATTAGAAACCCATCAGCTTGGACAGCCAATGGTGCTGATCCGGGTATTTAACCGCTACTGCAGGAGGTGTTTTAATGTCTTGTGGACTGTGTATCCCTTGAAGGATCTTCCCAAAGGTAATGCCTCCAATGCTGTATGGCTAGCACTATTTGGACATGGCAGTAGAAGATAAGGCTTTGCTGAAATAAGCAATGGGTTTATTTTCCTACATAAGGACAAACCCAACCCAAAACCAGAAGCATCACACTCCACAGTAAATTCCTTGGAGAAATCTGGTAAAGTGAGGATCGGAAAAGAAATCAAACAGTTCTTCAACCTATCAAAGGCTCCCTGAGCTTCAGGTCCCCAAGAGAAGTTGTCTTTCTTTGTGAGTTCTGTGAGACCGAGAAACCCTCTCACCCCGTAACATTCTTAGGTGTAGGCTAATCTTTCACTGCAAAAAATAATGAATGGTTTTATTTATGTATATATCTGATCAATACATAGGTACAAGTTTATATAGAACTAGAGAGAGCTAATTTAGGAAACTAGTATCTATACATAATATCCTAATATTTGTACATAATATTTGATCTGATACATAATATCATATCAAATTTGCTGACTCTTTAGGAATAATAATATTTAGGAAATATCCACTTGTATATTTCCCAACACTCCCCCTCAACTTGGCTTATGTATGTCATCCATAGCCAGCTTGGTTACCAGCACATTGAACTGCTTCTTGTGTAATCCCTTTGTGAGAATATCAGCTACCTGTTGTGATGTTGGAATATAGGAAACACAAATTAATCCTTCTTCAATCTTCTCCTTGATGAAATGCTTGTCAACCTCAACATGTTTTGTTCTATCATGAAGAACAAGGTTGTGAGCAATTGAAATTGCAGCTTTGTTGTCACAATATACTTTCACAGGAACTGAAATAGGAATTTGTAGTTCCTCAAGTACCCTTTTAATCCATAAAACTTCACAGATTCCATGTGCCGTTCAACGAAACTCAGCTTCTGCATTGCTTCTTGCAACAACACTTTGTTTCTTACTCCTACAAGTTACCAAATTACCACCAACAAATGTGCAATAACCTGAAATTGATCTTCTATCAGTTGCACTTCCTGCCCAATCAGCATCAGTATAAACTTCGACTTGTAGGTTGTTCTGCTTTCGAAACATTAAGCCTTGTCCGAGAGTTCCTTTTAGATACCTTGGTATTCTTTAGATAGCATCCAGATGTTCTTGGCCTAGAGAATGCATAAATTGACTCACTAAACTCACGACAAAAGCTATAACAGGTCTGGTATGAGATAGATATATTAATCTCCCAACTAGTTGCCGATATCTCTCCTTGTTAATGACGTTTTCAGGTTGAACTGGTTTAAAAATTACACCAGTCTCAATTGGAGTATCAGTTGCCTTGCATCCTAGTAACCCAGTCTCATTCAATAGGTCCAGAATGTATTTTCTTTGGTTTACAAATATTCCTTCCTTAGATCTAGCAAACTCCATTCCAATGAAGTATTTAAGGGGTCCGAGATCTTTAATTTCAAATTCTTTGGCTAATCTCTTCTTCAACTCTTGTATTTCGGATACATTATCTCCAGTTATGATAATGTCATCTACATAAATGATAAGGATAGATAGCATACCTGCCTTGGATTGCTTGTAGAACAATGTGTGATCAGCCTGACTTTGACAATAGCCGTAGCCCTTTATTGCCCTTCTAAATCTATCAAACCATGCTCAAGGGGACTATTTTAGGCCATATAATGACTTATGTAGCTTGCACACCTTATTTCTCCCATAAGTATTCTCAAATCCTAGAGGTAGGCTCATAAAGACTTCTTCTTCTAAGTCTCCATTAATAAATGCATTTTTTACATCTAGTTGATGTAAAATCCACTCAAAATTCACAGCCAAGGATAGCAATACCCGAATTGTATTTACCTTTGCAACAGAAGCTGTCTCTTGGTAGTCAATACCATATGTCTAAGTGAACCCCTTAGCAACTAATCTTGCCTTCAGCCTTTCCACACTACCATCAGCCTTAGACTTAACAGTAAATAGCCATTTGCAACCTACCAGCTTTTTATCTCTAGGGCAGTTCACAAGTTCCCAAGTTTTATTCTTCTCAAGTGCATTTACTTCCTCCATGATAGCTGATCTCCAATCTGAATCTTGAAGTGCTTCCTGAATGTTTCTTGGCACAAACAGATTAGTGATTTTACAGATAAATGATTTATGTGTGTGATAGTTTCTCATAAGATAGGTAATTTGATATAGGATGATTGGTGCAAGCGCGTTTCCCTTTCCTAAATGATATGGGTAGGTAATTATCAGCAGAGAGTTTAGTAGAAAAATCACTTGTAAGTTGTGAGTCAGTAGGTATAGATTGATCATTACTAGGTACAATAAGGGGTAAAGTAGCAGAAGGGTTACCTGAATTGTTTCCAGGTTCATTCTCCGAGGGATTTGAGAGGCCATGCATTGTAGGTTGTTCTCTACTTCTCAATTGATTCTTCCTCTTAGTATAAACATGAAGCTCAGTATTCCGTTCCTTAGGAACAGACAATAGTATTTCTCCCCATGTGGTTGAATCGGAATTTCCTGGCATGGACAAATTAGTAGTATCTTGGGCTCCATTATGAGGAATTATATTATGATCAATAATGACAGTGGGTAGAGGTTTAGGAGTATAGACTCAAAAATTTTCTGCTTCATTAGAGTTCTCCCCCTGAAGGAAAATTTTTTTCTATTCTAGGAAAGTGACGTCCATGGAGACAACAATTTTCCTAGTGAAAAGATTGTAGCACTTATAACCTCGTTGACTAGGAGCATACCCAATAAAGACAACTTTTTTAGCTCTTGGATCTAGTTTGGAGTTTCCCTTAGCAGAATTGTGAACATATACAGTACACCCAAAGACCTGAAGAGGAATGGTAGAGTAAAGTCTATTTTCAGGAAAACATTATGTAAACATATCTAAGGGTGTAGCATAATTCAAAACATGACTAGGCATTTGATTAATTAAGTATGACGCAGTCAAAACAGCCTCACCCCAAAGGTATTGTGGAACATTCATGGTAAATATAACGCATCGAGAGACTTCTAATAAATGTTTATTTTTTCTCTCGACAATACCATTTTGTTGAGGAGTGTTAACACACGTAAATTGGTGAACAATGCCTTTAGACTTAAGAAATTTTCCAAGGACTTCATTAAAATATTCGGTACCATTGTCAGAGTGACATATACCAATGCATGTGTGAAATTGAAAAGGTTTGAGCAACTTCAGATTTTTCACGTATCAAATAGATCCAACATAACCAAGCATGATCATCAATAAAAGTTACAAATCATTTTTTCCCGGAAAGGGTTTTAACGCGGGATGGACCCCAAACATCACTATGAATTAAGTAAAATGGTTTAAAGGATTGATATGGTTTTGTGGCGTAAGATATCTTATGACTTTTGGATAAAATGCACTGCTCACAATGAAGTTTTGAACAATCCACAAATTTAAACAAATGCGGTAATAGTCTTTTGAGATAGGAGAAATTAGGATGTCCTAATCTATTATGCCAAAGTAAAATCTGTTCTTTAGCAGGGGTAGAACAAATACTACTTAAGCCATGAGCTTCTTTATTCTTCAAGTTGTCATCAACGAAGTAGTAGAGACCATCTATCAACTTAGCACTGCCAATCATCTTCCTCGAAGTTAGTTCCTGGAAGACACAATATGAATCAAAAAAGGTAATGGTACAATTAGAGTCACGGGCTAGTTTACTCACAGACAGCAGATTACACGTTAGTTTTGGAACATGTAGGACAGATATAAGGTAGATATTTGAGGATAGAGTTACTAAACCTTTACCAGCTACGGCAAAAAATGATCCATCCGCTATACGAATTTTTTCATGACCAGAACAAGGGTCATAAGTATGAAATAAATTAGATGAACTGGTCATGTGGTCAGATGCTCCTGAATCAATGATCCAAGGAGTGAAATTGTATGGAAAGAAACATGATAAGGCATTAAAAACATTACCAGTTTGCGCCACAGAAGCATTAGGAGCACTTGAGGATTCAGATTTGGGTTTCAGTAGCTTTAGAATGTAGTTAATCTCCTCTTAAGAGATCTGTCTAGCATCCACCTCATGTGTTGATGGGATTTTTCGTGTTTCATAGGGAGATGAAGAATTTTCCTTCACCTTATTAAATTTTCCTTCATACGATCCCTTCCAATTTGCAGGTTTTTCATGTAGTTTCCAACATGTTTCACAGGTATATAGTGCTTTATTGCAATAGTCACACCACACTCGTGACTTTTCCTTGATCTTCTTATTATGACCAGTAGTATTCCCAGCAACTAATGCTGTGGTTTCAATAGTAGGTGTGGAATTTTGTTTGCCAAGCATCACAAACCGTCTACTCTCTTCATGTCAAACTTCTGCAAAGACTTCTCCAATGGTAGGAAGTGGTTGTCTTCCTATAATCCTGCCTCTACCTCATCAAACTCAACATTAAGTCCAATTAAGAACTTAAAAATTCAGTTATTCTCTACTATTTTTCGAAAATAGTTACAGTCATCAGGAGATTTCCACTCGTAATCATTAAACAAATCTAAGTCTTACCACAAACGTTTCAAAGAATTAAAGTACTTAGTAACACTATCCTCACCTTGATGAATCTCACCCAATTTTAGGGTCAGTTCATACACTTGGGACTGGTTTTCCAAATCAGAATACATCTGATTCACGTTGTCCCATAGCTCGTTAGCTGTGTGGTAGCACATATAATTGGAGCTAATATCCTCTTCTATAGAGTTTACCAGCCATGTCATCACCATAGAATTTTCAACATCCCATATTCCATGTGTAGGATCATCAGCTGTAGGTTCCTTTTTTTCACCAGTCAAATATCCGATCTTCCCTCTACCTCGGATGTACATTCTAACTAATTGAGACCAGCGCAGAAAATTCTCTGCATTCAGTCATATAGTAGTGATCTGAATGGAATGAGAATCTGAGGTAGTATTATGAGTAGGAGGTGTTTGCCAAGATGGGTGATTAGAAGATTCACCAACGTCAGACATGGTTGACATAGATATGTAGGATTAAATACAATAGGTGGCGGTTAGGGTTTAGGACTGTAGATTAGGGACAATAGGTGGTGGCTAAGGTTTAGGACTGTTTAGGTATAGCTCTGATACCATGCGGAAAATACTGAATGGTTTTATTTTTGTATATATCTAATCAATACATAGGTACAAGTATATATAGAACTAGAGAGAGCTAATTTAGGAAACTTATATCTATACATAATATCCTAATATCTGTACATAACATCTGATCTGATCTGCTGATTCTTTGAGAGTCAATAATATTTAGGAAATATCCAACTGTATATTTCCCAACATTAACACATTGGATCTTAACAGGATCCATTGCTACACCTTCTGCTGAAATAACATGCCCTAGATACTCAATGGATTGTTGACCGAATAAGCACTTCTTTCTATTTGCAAAGAAATGGGGTTCAATTAACAACTGTAGAACTTGTTCCAAGTGGTTGAGGTGTTGTTGCCAACTACTGCTATAGATCAAAATGTCATCAAAAAACACCAAGCACACTTTTCCTGAGAAGTGATCTAAACACCGAATTCATGGTAGATTGAAAGGTGGATGGGGCATTCATAAGTCCGAAAGGCATAACTAAATATTCGTAATGGCCTTCATGAGTTCGAAAGGCTACTTTATGAATATCTCTTGCCCTAATCCGTATTTGGTGAAAATCGGATTTCAAATCAATCTTAGAAAAATACTTGGAACCATGCAATTCATCAATAAGCTCACTAATAGTGGGAATTGGAAACTTGTCAGGGATGGTTACCTTGTTTAAGGCACAGTAATCCACACACATTCTCCAGGAATCGTCTTTCTTTTTAACTAGAATTACTGGGCTGGAAAAAGGGTTGGTGCTGTGTCTAATTGCACCTGATTCCAGCAATTCCCTGACTTGCTTTTCAATCTCATCCTTATGGTGATAGGCATACCTATAAGGACATACACTTACTGGATTGGATCCAGTATATAGAGTAATGGCATGATCATGATTCCGCGAGGGAGAAAGACCTCTCGGTTCCTGGAACACCAATCGGTTTGCATGTAGGACAGAAGTTAACTCCTAAATTTGAATTGGATTTAATGTAGGATTGGCCTCCGAAACAAGTACATTAACCTCACATTCTTGTTGTTCATCCTGAGCCTCCATCACAATCGAATGGAGAACCCCTTGCAAGGCAGAAATTTGTTGGGGTTGCTTAAAGACTTGCCCTCTCAATGTGATTACTTCTTTGCCATGTTCAAATCCCCAACTCACTATCTTCTGTTTAAAATCTGCCCTCATCTCTCCTAAAATTTCCAACCATTCCGCACCCAAGATCAAATCTATTTCTCCTAGCTGCAGTATATATGCGTCAATTTGCAATTCCACTTTTCCTACTAACACCACAATTCCCTTACATCGTCCTTGTGAAAAACACTTTGTGCCATTACCCAATTTCACTCCATACGCTTCAGTGGGAGTCACCTCCAATCCCAAGGTAGCTACTAATTCTTGTGACAGATAGTTATGACTTGCTCCATTGTCAATGAGGAGCAAGATTGGAACTGCGGCCAGCTTGCCCTAGAATTTAAGAGTTTTAGATTGGACAATCTCCCCATACTCTGCTACTTGACACACCATTTCCCATGCCTCACCAGTTTCGGTCTGCCCTGTGTCCCCTCCAGCCAAGGGAAGTTTCTCTCCTTCGTCTTCCCCTTCCCAAATCAGCAGTCTCAAATGCTTGTCAGGGCAAACATGGGTGGAGCTATAGTGTTGTCCACATTTAAAACATAATCCCTTAGACCTATGGTCCATCAATTCCTGATAAGGGAGATTTTGGGTCCCCTTTTGCTATCCAGCCACAGTTCTCTCTACACGGGGTCCGCGTTTAGCCCTCCGGACAGATGCGTGGGTGGTTGGACCAGGTTATATCTCACGCCGCTCCAATTGAAACCACCCTTGGTCAAATTGGAGGACCCGAATTTCTGGGCATCCATGGGTGTCGATTGTTTTGAGGTCACCAAATGCGCCAGCTTTCGCTCCACTGCATGCGCTATCGACATCATCTTATAGCGAGAAGAGGGATCCAAAGCCAGAACTTCCAACCTTATATCTTCTCTTAGTCCTCCCATGAACAAACCCATATATTGATCCTCTGGAAGAGGTGGAACCTGAGCCATCAACATCTCAAAGGTTTCTACATATTCATCCACTGTGCCTCGCTGTGTCAATACCTTCAACTGAGAAAACGGATTGCCAATGTAGTGATTCCCATATCGATCGAACAAGGCCCGTTTGAAGGTCTCCCAGTCCAGCTCTGGTTTCGAAACCAAAAGGACCTTGAACTAGTGCCATATCATACCTTCCATGCTAATCTGAGCCAACGGAACCCGAATTTCTAGTGGGTTGTCCTAAAAGGTGAAGTAGACTTCTGCACGAGATACCCATCCTGCCGGGTCATCACCTTGGAATGGAGGGAGCTCTACCCTTTTTGCCCTGAGCTGGTACTCTTCCGACGATAGGGAGGTGACCCCGCTTCCTTCAGCTGCAATCTGGACTGACTTACCATGGTCGACGGACTTAGACCCAACCTCCTGTGATCGGGTTTCCGTTTGTCGTTGGAAACCTTCACGCATTCCTGCGTGCATCGCCGCCAGCACCTTGGAGAGGTCGTCGAAGCCTTTGTGTAAGGTCCCCAGTTGAACCGTATGGTCCAACAACTTCAAATCTACTGCCACCATGCGTGCATCCATTGCTTCCCACTTCTATGACGCCATTCTCGTTTGCATACAATCGGGGCTCTCCATGAAAGCACCAATGATAAGCAAATGGATGATAGAATAGAATTTTTATTGATATTCAATAGGGATACGTAGATAACTACAAGAGCTGAAGCTCCCCAGCCAATAATGGCCCCTCAAGTTGAATAGCTGAGATAGCAGAAGAGAAAAATCTATGTCCCCCTGTGCTACCCGATTCTCTTACATAACCTCCCCCTGCTCTAAATTCGTTTCTCTCTCCTCTAACAAATTCTAACAAACTCATCCCCTAACCGTTAGCTGACTCATCATTACCTGAGTCACTAACTTTCTGCTCTTTCTTAATCTTTCTCCTGGAATAAGTTAACATGGGTTTGTGGCCCATGTTCTGTTCCTTTCTCCTATTTCTCCTAGAGTAGGTCAGTATGGGCTTATGACCCGTATAGCTATCAATAATAGTACCAAAATCTCAAATACAAAAGTAGTCGTTTGTCTCAAATTAAATCCTTTTTGATGGGAATAATTTCTACAGCCTCCAATAAACTTTTGAATTTACATAACTTCGTCTAAGCCAAGGACCAATATGGGTGAATAAGAGGAACATAACTCAAACATAAAGGTATACATGGTTAAATATCAGGTTGTTCAAGGTTAAAAATAATAAATATTATCAAAGATTGTCACATAGTAGCCATTAGTTTCTTTCTCATCCTCGGATTCTCAATAAAAAGGGAGGAGTTGGCCTATTTCTTTTATAATGCCCATACTTGTTTGCAAAATAAGTAACAAGAGAGAGAGAGAAGAGAGAGAGAGAGATTGTTTCTTTTGAGGGGAGACCGACATAGACAAAGAGAAAGATTAGCGGGGGTGTTGGCAGGATGTGTTGACTTAGTAGACAAATAGACTTTTGATTACCAGTGTAATATTAGCACCATCGAACAAAGTCAGAAGAGTTATCAGCCGTGATGCCAAAGCTAAGGCCATCAAAATAATCAAATAGATGTTAAGGGAATTAGGCTACACTTTAAGTTAAGATGTTGATACTACATATAGGTAAAAATGATTAAAGATCAAAACAACAGAACCCTATTGCCAAATTGCAGAAAAATCTGTCCTAAAAAGGCAGCACTACAACCATGGGTAATCAAAACATCGCTTTTGAACATCCAAATGCTAGAAATTTTGAAAAAAAACAAAATCATTAAAGAAAGTAGTTGCAACAAGAGAATTTAAAATGGAAATAGCATAATCAATTATCAGAATAACATAATTGTCCTTGCTTTCAAGTACAACTTAATTAAACCCAAAGAGAATCAATTCTCTTAAACAAACTATCATAAGATAACAGTTCAAACCTATGCAAGTATCTAAAGTTGCTGCTCAAAGGACTTGTTGGAAGACATCTTAGCTTGACTTTGATATCAGTTTATCTGTGCCCTTGACCTCGATGCATATCATATGCACCCCAGGAACCAGGCGCCACTCCATACTGAGGAAAGTTTTCGACATGAGCTTGCACCTAAATGTTCAGGAAATGTCAAGAAATATCAATAATGAAGTAGGAATAATCATCCATGCAATTTGAAGAAAAGCATAAACAAGCAAACATGTGTGCATACATGTAAAACTTACAAAATTCAAACATCAAGACAATTGAGACCAACTTACAGGGTTCATTCCATAGCCAGCTGGATAAGTGTGTCCTGCATATCCAGATTCAGGATTGCTATAATTTGCATGATAAGCTGTACAGGAAGAACAGCAATAAGAAATAAGAGTTTAGTAATAGAAATATTAGGCCCCTCAAGCTCCAAGCGGAAAACAGTGGAATATAATTCGTTGGCTTCAGTCAAAGAATTCAATTACAACAAGATGGGTTTTCAGATGCCAAGACCATGCTTTTCTCTCAATTATCGCAAAACACAAGGGATATTCCACCTATTAAATACAAATTAGTGTACCTGGATTCACTGCAGCCGCAGGAGGGCGAGCTCTCGTCTCTGCACTTGCAATCTCTGCTCGAAGTTTCTCCAACTCCCGAGCCATTGCTATCAATTTGTTCTGCATCACCTGCCCGTGCTCGTAATTCTCTGCATACCCTTTCTTTTCATATTCAATGGCAGCTCTATATCCATACAAACACCAGAAAACATTCAAATTTAACAATAGGTTTTTTTTCCTGAAACTAAAACCAATTTATCTAAAGTAATAACCTTGCACGCTGCAATTCCTGCTTCATAGTTTCAATTTCAGTCTTCAAAACCGGAACTTGCTGCAAATCAGCATTATATCTCGCTAAATCCTGCGTCATCATCTGTACTCTACCTGTAAGTTCTTGCTTAACATCACCAAGTTCCTTAATATCAGCACGAACACGACGAAATTCAGACTGCATAGCCTCAACACCACGAAAATCAGCCTCCAATCTCAAAGACTTTTCCTGCAATTCCCTCATCTGCACATCCTTTTCCGCATGCAAAGAATCCAAAAACCGAGTTTTTTGTTGCAATTCGTGCTGTGCAACTTCCAATTCCTGCTTTAGCGCCACATGTGTCGCAGCCAGTCGCTGATTGTCGGCCAACAAGCCTTGAATTTCTTGATGTTGAGCGGCCAAACGCTCTTCGATGATAGCTGGGTGCGGAGGGAGCCTCCTCGGGTCTAATCCGAACTGGGTTTCTCGGATTTCGTCCAAAATTGCCGGATGCGCTGGCGGCATTACTCCGCCGGCGAAGTGTGGTTCGTGAATGGCGTGAATTACTCCTTTCATCGGCAAAGGGGGTCCTCGATTCTTTCCAGACATTACTAATTCTATTTCCTATTAACGATTAGAACCTATTCGATTAAGAACCTATGGAACGATGGGGAGAGTGATTTGATACTCAATGTCGAAATGATTCAAGACAAATGGGAAAAAGTAGAAAGCAACAAGGAAATGCGAGGCGACGAGGCACAAAACTGTTGAAGCTTGGGGGCAGATTATGATGTAACAAAAAGTTTGGAGTACGATTTGGCAATTAAGCGTGGCCAGGCCTAAAATCAATGTCAATAGATCCAATTCGGTTTGGCTGAATATTAGGTCAGAACTTTTTTCTTTTTTCCTTAGGCTTGGGAAGTGTTTGTTTTTGTTTTTATTTTTATTTTTATTTTTTAGTTTTTATTTTCAAATTTAGTAAAAATTTTTGTTTGTTTTCGTTTTTAGTTTCTATATTTAGTTTTAGTTTCTTCTAGTTTTCAAAAATTATGAAAACCATAAAAAGTAGTTTTTGTTTTCTGTTTCTGTTTTTTTATAATACTATCATTTAAAATATTATTTAATTATTTATATTTTAATAAAAATATGAACAATTTAATTCAAATTTATATACTTAATAACTTAAAATTAATTATAAATAATTTAATTTCATTTAATTTTATAATTAAATTATATATAATTAAATTTTAATAATTATTAATAAATATAATTAAATTTAAAATATTTAAATATTTAAATAAAATTTGATTTAATAATTAAAATATATTTCAAATAAATATTAATTTTTAAATTATTTATTTATTAAAATAACATAATATTAAAATAAATATTATATAAGAGATTAAATAAATTTATTTAAT
>JANQBM010000004.1:20804195-20818652 GCA_025594535.1 Erythroxylum domingense
GACACTTGTGCGGCTACGGTGGTTGAGACGGATCGGTTTCAGAAACAGTTCGAGGGATGCATCAAGATAAAGATCAAGCTTCGGAATAAGGTACGAATTAAATTTTCGTTTTGTTTTGATTCATGTTAATCATTTTATAGAATTAAATAGATCTTGGTTTTCGGGAAATCAAAAATTACGAAAAAGTTTCGTGATTATTCCGCTGCGGTCGGATCAGATCCGAACTCGATTTCCCAACATAATTATCCATGGAAAGGTTCGTAAGTTGGATAATTAACTATCAAAGAGTTTATGTGTTAATCCACTTATATTCTAGTAAATTGGAATCATGAAATCCTTTATGATTTTCTTGAATTAAAAGTTAATTCAAGTACCTAAAATAATCGGGAACCTAAAGGTCACACGCATAAAAGATCAGATGAAAAACATAATATGTATGGCTAGTTTTAAGTAGGTCACGATCATGGCTCATAAGCCACGATCGTGACCGAAGGCACGACTTAGGTACATAAGTGAGTTCTACACTTATGTATTGAGTAGTCTAATTAGTTTTTACACACTCAAGTGAGATAGAGAGAAGAGGTCTTGAGTTATCTTCATGTAATTTACGCAATTGTTTCATAAATCTAGTTGCATGCATGATAATCTTGATCTTTCTCTTCATTTTGAGCATCTACTTGAACTCTTCTAGTTTGGTGCTCAAATCACCCTTACACATTGTTTCTTCTTCATCTTTGCGGGTTCTTGGGTGATCAAGGAAGCGTTTAGTGTTTGCAAGAACCTAAACAAGGATAAGAAACAAGAAAGGAGGAGAAACAAAAGTTAAAAAGTTTTAACCTTCATGTTCTTACTTTATGTATATGTATACATGTATGATTTTGGTTTCTTTGGGTTATCATCATATATACATGAGAAACCCAACAATCAATTGACTGTAAGGCATAAACTAACAAAAGTGCCATTAGAATTCAAGCCCGTCATGTTAACTTTCTTATTCCTATCATGATGTGAGCTAACTTGTTGCTTATTACCATTTATTTAATTTTTTGGGGCTTTACTTAATTAATATTTTTTTTCAGAAATGTATAAGTTAAAAAAATCATTTGAGCTTTAATTTGAATAATTTTAAGCCGAAGCAATGAGATTGAAATTGATTTAAACTCATACTTTCAATATTATACATCCAATGCAAAAATTTAGGTGCTAAAATAAATTTTAAAAAAACCTTTTACTTCTTTTTCTATTTGAGCATATGAATATATGGTTCAACAAAAATGTTTACATGTAAAGAAAGAATATTAACCATAATGAGCTTAGAAAAGGAATTAATAATTAGTAAATATTGAATATTCCAAATTCTCTTTTCTAAAAGAAAAAATGGAAAGGTTGAAATTTTTTTTTAAGAAACTCAATTTTATTTGTAGTAAAACTTATAAAAATTCAATGTGAAAAGTGTAAGAGGTTAAAAACATATATTTGTTACTCAAAACTAAATTTGATTAGTGGCAAAACTTATAAAAATTCTATATTTGGTTTGGCCCATATGCCCATAAGAATTTGTTAGTATCTTTGTATAAGAAGCCTTAGCCTTTCAGAGTCCCACATCTTAATAATTTTTTCTTCTAACCTCTCTTATGAGTTCGGAAATTCATTTTGAGCCTAGTAAGCTTATAATTTTTTAGATTTTCTAATAGATTTTAAAACTAGATCCTTTCAAATTCCATTCATTTAGGTCTTATGATGTAAAAAATATTATGAAATCCTTTTTATTTTTTTATTCAACTTCATATTAGAATTTTCATGGATCTTTTACACTTCAAAGAAACTGTGACAATGTTTCAAAGTCATATAAAATTAAGATTCATCAATCACACTAAATTATTTAAATCACTTCGTTCCATTTTAATTTTTTATATATCTCAAATAGTACCTTAATATCTTTTTTTAATTATATTTCGTCACTAAATTTTTAAATCATTTATAGTACCTCTTTTAATTTTTTATAAGTTAAAATTTTAAATTTCCTGAATCAATATGTCTAGTTTTACATTCATATTCCTATCTGGCTTACCCTCTTTATTTTTTAAAGAATATGAAATTTAGTATAAACCTAAGTATCCATTTTAAGGCAATTTTTTAAAATTAAAGTGTAAAATAATGTCTTTTTTTAATTGAGTCTGGGTCTAGACTACTCAAGCCTAGGCCTACTGGAGGTCTATGTCTTCTAAACAAAACAATGTCATCTTGTCTAGAAGAGTTGGACCTCGAGCCAGTCTAGACTTGAGCTTGAACATGGCCGACCCATTAAAAACACCTGAATTTGGGCCTATTGTCGTCCCTAAGCCATTTAGACTAGCATTTTGTAATTGATTCTCAACTATCATCCTCATTGGTTTAGGACTTTATAACTTATTAGACCAATAGTAGAATCTCCACTTAGACCTTTAGAACTCTTTCCACTGCCTGTAGAGCCCACTAAACTCTTGATAATATGTTTTGGCTACTCACATTGCTTTTGTAAGAAGATCATTAAGTCCATTGAAATAATATGCAATAGGTTTCTTTAGAGTGGAAATGATGATGCTTTCAGAAGGACAAAGGTACATTGGAAGGAGGCTTGATTGCCTAAAGACAAAGGAGGACTTGGGATTATTTTCTTTTAAGATGAACACAGTTATGCTTTCTAAAAGATTATAGAGATTAATGACTGTCAAATAAGCTATATGGTGCAAATGGATCCATGATATCTACATAAAGAATATAAGCATTTGAAGCTTAAAGGTCTAACCATCCTTAGCTTCTAAATTTGAGAGCAATTTTAAGAGATAGAGATTTGTTTGAAAATATTTTTTTTCTCTGATTGGAAATGAGAGATTAACTAGCTTCTGGTTTGATAATTGGCTTTCTTGTGGACTTTTATATAGCTTACAAGAAATGGAAACTCTCAAACCTTTTGTTAGACAGAATTTGATAGTTGCTAAAGCCTTAGTTGACTAGCTCATTTTCAGATAGAGTTTTATTCCAATTTACCTTTCTCTGAAAATTACTCAAACTTGTTTGATCGGTGATGATGATAGCATTATCTTAAAGCATACCAAGAATGACAAGTTCATTAATCAATCTTGTAGAAAGGATCTCCAAAATCATTTTAGAATGATACCTTGGATGCAAATTATCTAGTTGAAATATCCACATCCCCAAGCTTCCCTTATATTATTGTTAGTCATGAAGGATAAATTGCCAATAATTGACAAGATAAAATGTATCTTAACATGCCTAATTGATTTATTATTTGTAAAAGATCTGAAGAAAGCAATAATCATCTATTTTTTCAATGTGAGTTTGTCACAACCATTTAGAGATCATTATTACATATGTTCTACATTTAAAATGCTCTAGGTGATTAGAATTCCATCAAAGCATGTTGTGTTACTATTAAGCAACCTAACACCACAATCAAGTGGTCCTTTTACTTAGTTTTATCCTTCCTTATCAAAGCCATATGGGATGAGAGGAATGTTCACATTTTTCATAGTTGAATTCTAACTAAAGAGCAATTCAACAAAAGGATTCTCCTACAGATTAGACGCTATATTAGTTTATATAAGGCCAAATTTCTTAATGATAATTATTGTATCAGATTTTCAGATGTGTAATTTGCGACTGTCCCAACCTTTATAGAATGTTGAGCTTGGGATTATTCCATAAGATATTTTCATCATGGTAAACTCATGTATAGCTCTTTGTAGCTCTTTTTAATCTTTTAGTTGCCTTTAATGGCTCAATTCATTACCATTTTCTAAAAAAAACAAATTTATAAGTAAATTGCATGCCCTGTAAGTAACCAATTTCATTGTATAAACCCAAGATTAGCATACATAGTAAGAATTTGTCAATTTTTCATATATTGTCAATAAAAGGTTATTTTTAATGGTTAATTAGTATTATAACTTATTTAAGCTTTTTTTATAATTAACAAAAAAAACTTCTAATATAGAATGATAATTTGTATGTTAATCATATATTTTTACACCTAAAATATTAATTAGTTATATTTCATTTCAATATGAGTACTTGATTATAAAGTTACAAAGTTTGAGAACCTTTTTAAAATAGTTTAATAAGTTTCTAGAATCTTCCTTTTTTAATATTTTTGGTTATCAGACTCATTATACCTTTTAAGATTATACTCACTCTTAACTAGTAATAAACAAATTTTAGTTATCTCGTTTAATCCTAATTTTATGTTGGTTCTCCTAATTAGGTTTTTGTATATGAGTCTTTCTACCACATAGCATTCTAATAGAAGTAACAACACAAAATTCATACTTAAGATGACATTTGCTCAAGATGTATGCATCAAATATTAAATTCAAATTCTTAAACATATTTTATTGATGGTTGCAATCTATTGTTAGTACATTTAAGTTTCATATAAAACTAATTCTAACTTAATAGTTTTTTATAAAACTCAAATTAATTTTTACTCCACATGTTTACCCATAATTATCATTTCAAATCATACTAAAATATTTAACAATATCTATTTTAAATAAAACCTTTATAGTGTTTGTGGTAAAGTAATTAAAAAGTTAAATTATGTGAGATTTTAAATGATAGAAAATTTTATTAATCACCACAAATGTGAGAATTTTTAGCTATACTGTCATTATATTTTTTATGCTTGTTGCCTATTGCAATTAAATATTAATATTGGGTAGTTTAGATTGAACCAAAAATATTTGTATATAATTGCGTTCATATTAACCTTTTCTAACTACATAGGTGATTAAAAGATGAGATGTATAGAGAATATGTTAGAATGTGGTTTGATTAACTATCATATTCTATATATATATTAATATAAGTAAAGAGTTCTATTTGGTCAATATTTCTTATTTAATAATAGAATAAGTTTCAACCATTTATTTTTGTCAGTTGATGGATGTACTAGATTAAAAGCTATAAATATAAATATTGGTCCTCTCTCTATTGATTAGGGATACATAAACTCCTTTATCAAGTTTTCTATAACATAAGAAGAGCTAAGAAAGAGAAACCAATTTTAACAAAGCATACAGTGAAATTTCTTGATCTATATACAATAATGATGTCTTTTACATTACGTACATAATATTATATCCTCACTATTTATGACAATTGTTTACATAAGATCTTGAAGTTATAAATGTCATTTCTATTTTATGTAATAAAGATGATTTTTTTACATGTAATATTAAAGCTCACTATAACAAAGTAGACTTTTAGCTACGAAAAAATCATAGCTAACTGTTTAAAAAATGTCGCTTATAGTTATTTATGGTGTTCTTGTTTTTTCAAACAAAGCATCTCCAATTCCTATAGTTGAACACTATAGATGGTGTTTTCAAAATTTATGGACAAAAACTATTAGTTATGAAATTTTTTCTTAAGTAAAAATTGTATCTTGACAGGGAAAAATTTGTTGCCAAATGACTGACCACGAAAATAAAACGTAGCCAATAGTTTTTGGCTATGTTTTCATCTTTGTACTCTTAGCTACATTTTTATGACATAGCTAAATATTATTAGTTATGTTTTCCATAACATAGCCAAATGTTTTTAACTACATTTTTATAATGTAGCCAATTGTTATTTACTATATTTTTTATAACGCAACCAAATGTTATTTGCTACATTTTTAATAATGTTGTGCTACATTATTTGTTACATTTTTAATTTATGATATTAAACAATATGTTTTTGTATATAATTTATCGATATATTTCTATTATGAATTTATTATAAAATTAAATCATATAAAATATTATTAATTTAAAATATTGAGCATTGTATATATAAAGTAAAATTATATAAATATCATTAAATTATACCAGCAAAAATAATATAACATTAAAAGATGATCATTTGCTTCTACACAAGATATTAATGACAACTTGAACAATTCCTATAGACAAAATAACAAATAAAGAGATCAGTTTAGAAGTTATAATATGCCATGCTCAGATTACAAAAATATTAGAGCATAACTTGAATGAGTACCTAGTGTTGTCCATGTTAATGAACCTGTAATCATCTAAAAATCTTAGTTAAAATCAACAAAAAATATTATGATTATTGATGTAACAAGTATTTGGTTCTAATTAAAGCAAACACCACATAACCTTACCATTCATAACATAATCACTCATAAGTTTTTCTTTTGAGAAGGAAAATGGGATTAATATGTAAATATAATTGCACATAAGTTGCATCTTCATGTATTGTGTAATCTAAAGGAAAAAGTGTTAAATTTAAATTACAACACATACAAAAAGTGAAAGAAAAAAGTATTGAGAAAGAATTACAACCCTTCACTTTCCTCTTCATTTCTATCATTATTTGGGCTAAGCAATCTTTTGAATAACATATCATGTTTTGCTAATTTTGTTCGAGTTTCTTGTCCCTTGATTACTTTAGCTTCTATTACAACCTTATACTAGCTTTTTCCCCTTGAAGGTGTTCAATGATTGTTTTATATGTTGAGGTTGAAATATTGGCTTAAGGTCATAGCCAAGAGCTTTCATACAGACTTCGACATTGAGCAAATTCCCCGCAAACATAGAATTATGTAATAACTATCACATCCTATTCTAAAATAAAAAAAGAAATCGATATTCAATCCAAATATTACTACTTACTTATACATTAATAAATGAACATAAATGTTGAACAAACTTTTTTCCTTACATACTTGTTTTCTACTTTTCTTTAACACCTATCCTTTACCTTCCTTATAGTCAGTGACTTTATATAGTATGATTTTATCACACTCTTGTTTATGTAGTTCCTTCTTACTCTACTTTATGAAACAAAAATACATGGCATAATAAATAATTTCATGTTTATTGATTATAACTTGCAAACAAGGCTCTTATATATTCATTTCAAACAACTACAAATGAAATTTACCCTTGATTATGAGGTTTTTTCATTTTTGATCTACTAACCTTTTCCTCCTCACAATTTCCCTAAATTAATAAAAAAGCATAATTTAGTCATTAAATAATCTAAAATGATTAATATAAGCAAACATGAAGGAAAATAAAACAAACCTAAACTTTCAGGTCAACCCAATAATCACATAAACTATTCCAATCTACCTTAGACAGTCATTTAGCAATATGTCTTTGCACCTTTACTTCAGAATGAAAAGATTTATAATACTTATGTAACTTGAAATGATGATCCTTACTCTTTTGTTTTAATAATGAAGTAATATAGTTTGAAACATCTAGGTTCCTAATATCCACAATATTGAATTTCAACAAATAATAAGTAAAAGTATAATCAATCTTAAAATCATTCAAACAATATTACTTATAGTTAAAGATTTTGAAAAATTACTAGAATTTTATCCAAAACATTTTCAAGTAAGTTATTTTTCCTTCAAGTTCTTAACATGTTTCAGAAAAGGTAATTATGTTCTCACAATAATCCCTAACTCACTTGACAAATTTGTAGATTGGACCTTGTCTACAAGATGACTTTGCCGTGTATCAATCTGTATTAATAACTTGCAATTTATTGCAACATTCTTTCATTGCAATTCATAATCTCTAGTGTTACCTCTACCTCTTTTTCTATTACTAGCATTTGAAGCTAAAAATAAATCAATAGTGATAATAAAATATTAGAATATATAAATATATGTTTGTGTATAAATCTAATTGAAGGTACTAAAGGTTAACAAACCTGTACCAGTTGTTTCATTATTTTTTGATGCATAATGAAGTTATGAATGACTAGAAGGTAGAATAATATTGTTGTTTTATTGTGGCAACATACTAGAACAAGTTCAATTTCCTATGGCTAAAAAATGAATATAATATGGAAAAGATATATATATTCAATTGAAGGTATAGAAATTTTAAAATTGTGTGACCTATTTCATTGTTGTTTAAGGTAGAATGATTTTTTTGGAATATAAGTAATGAATTCATTCAAAAGGTGAAAGTTATAGAATGTATGAGATTACATATCCTAATAATGGAGCTCAAATTATTAAAGAAAGTACATAATGACTATATCTGGAAACATTTTATTCTAAAAGTTCAATTGAAATGTAATAGCATTGGACAAGAGTAGATGATTAGTATTGATCATGAGGTTCATCCTTAGTTTGAGAAGTAAATGGCTCTATTCAATTTCTTTGAACTCCTTAGTCTTACTGTAGATTTTGGTATTTCTCATCCTCCAAATGTAGTGTACTTATATAACAAAACCAGTTTTAAATAACCTTTGATCTTATCTATTAGTCCATTACAATTTTCCAGCCCAAGTCAAATAGTTTATCCAAGTAAGATGACTATCTTATAATCCAAAGATATTGAAAAAAGCACTCTATAGTGGTTTGGTTTGAGAACATTTAATGAAAATATGGTTTACTGTTTCAATTTCTCCATAGCATAAAGGGTTATTAGTGTCCAAAATTTAGAACTTAATTCTATCTCTATTTCCCAATTTCTGTAAAGTAGCTAACCATAAGATGAAAAAGTGAGTTGAAGCAATACCTGATCCTTATCAATCTGTAAAGTGGAAACCTAACCATAGGTCCTAGCAATAATTCTCTATACAACTGAGTCGTAAATTTATGAGATTTGTGTAGTTCCTGTATTATCTTATCTTCTCGTACTTGATTTGGAAGGTATGAAGGCCATTGCTCAATAATAGAACTGACTCCTCTACACATATGGAATGGATAGTGCCACCTATTATTCCATATCAGAGTTTGGACTTTAGTATCTCTAGGAATAGTTCGTCTTAAGGTTATAAGGAGGTTAATGTTACATAAGGCCCTTAGTTATGTCAATTATGAAACCTAATGCTTAATATGAAGTTGCATGAAGGATCTCATATGTAAGATTTGTTGAAAAGTATTAGATTACAAAGCAGTTTGAGAAATAGAGCAAATGTTTGTTTGTTTGATGTGAAACATATTAACCCATCTTACCTAGAGGCTTATTTATCCCAACATAACCTAAAAGCCTCCACAGTCTTTTTTCCAACAAAATTTTGCTCATTCTACTAGCTGAGTTGATTCCCAACCCTCCATACTATTTAGGATGACATATGACACTCAGAAGGATATCCAAATGCTTGTAGAGAGTAGATAAGGAAACTCTATTCTATAGTACCATAAGCTTTGGTGAATTAAATCTTGAGTGCATAACTCCTGATATGCTCCTTAGTATTGTATTCTTTGAATAGTTTTTGAGTTAACAAGATGTTATCACCCATGCTTCTTCCTGGGACATAAGCACCTTGACTTGGATTAATTAAGTTAGGAAAAGTAACTTTCAATCTATTGATAAGAATTTTTGTAGTAAACTTGTATATCACATTACAATATGCAATAGGCCTAAAATCTAAACATTTGGGATTAGGGACTTTAGGAAACAAGACTAAATTTGTCTTGTTCATTTTAGTAAGCAATCTCCCTCTTTTGAAGAGCTCTTGAACAACACTTACTACTAGAGATTATAAGATATTCCATTTCTCTCGGAAGAATATTACATTGAAGCCCTTTGGTTCTACGACCTTATTCGGGTGGAATGAAAATAATACTTCTCTCTTTATAGTTAATGTTAGACCCCGTTTCCATAGTCTAACTCGAGAGTCATGAAACGTGAGCGTATCACTTTGAAGGGTTCTTGTAACATCCAACATCCATAATTGAGAGCTTATTAAACGACAATCCATTCTATGCTCATATCCTCAATCATCACCCTAAACATATCACTCCATTTATCTCTTATTTTGACAACAAACTAAGTACTTTTCAAGCTCCATTCAAGCCTAAAAGAATCATAGGAAAGCATTGATAAGCCCACAACTTATAAAATGTACATGATTTGGGACAAAAAGTGTAACTTTCACTATAGATGTTGGATTAAAACCATTCTAGGACGGTTTTGAAGAGAACTTCAACTTCTACAACTTCCGTGAAGACCCCTGAAGAGAGATTTTGCCATCTAGAGGGTCAAAAATTTGCACATTTTCATAATTATCCCGAGAATGTCCAATTAGCAGACATACGTCCCTTCAAATGGACATGAACTAAGCTAGTACACTGAAAGACTGGAGAAGGTCAACCTAGTGGACATGAATGTCTGTTAACCGGACATGAATTAAGTTTAGACACTGAAGGACCTGAGAAGGTCCGTGCAGCGGACATGAAGTCCACCTAATGGACATTTACAGGTCGAATTCCAGATTTCTAATCCTTCAATCACATCTAACATCTCTCATGCATATCCTATCAATCCTACTTCAATTTCCTCATCATTTTCACCTCTAATCCAATTCAAAACATCCACAAAACACATCATACAAGACCATTGATCATAACCAACAAAACATCATTCATACTTAAACACATTCATCCTCAATTGTTGATCATATCAATGCATTCTTCAATAATTTAACACATATTCAACTCCGTTTATCATTTCATTTCATCTCTAACTTATCACACTACTTCTTCCCAATTCAAGACACCACATTCTCTCATTCTATTAGATCAGAATAGAAAAGCTATAAAATGTCCTGCATACATCATCTACAGCGTCACTAACTTGTAACAATCATAACTTTCAAGTCCGATCTCTAAAATTTACAAATTATATATCATTGGAAATTTAAAAGAATAAACTACAACTTAAAAAGACAAATTTATCTAAATCAGCCTGAATTAATACAGATTTTCCGCTGAAGTCAGAACCCAATTTGACCCTTGAGAAGAACTCGAAATTTGCAATGTACAACTTGGAAAGTCATGAGCATAACCATTCAACTACCAACTTTACATCATTAAATTCCCTAATCTCTACTCATTCGACTCATCCCTTTCAACTAATTCTCATCATTCACAAAAAATTTATCTTTCCTTTTTCCATAATATCTCACTTATATGTATATATATATATCAACGATTCATGTTCAAAGTTCATCAACTTAATTGGATAACTTTCCCAAGTACATCTAATTTCAACCCACATCATCCATATTTCAATAACAACAACATAGAAGTTTACAAAAACTTAATGGCATTCCAAGCCATATTACATCATTGATATCCAAAATTCAAAATACAAAAGATACCAAACTCAATAATTCTCGAAATTCATCTAAAGTCTTGCTTTTACAAAATCTAACTTAATATACAGAAACATTGCAAAAATAGAGTGATGCCTCGACTCTTGGTTAGTCGATCTCATTTTCTTCACCTGAAGATGGGATGAAAAGGGGTTGAGCTTAAAAGCCTGTAGGTAACAGGTTTACAACAAATAACAAGCAAAACCATTTAAAATGTTTGTTTTCATACAAATTTCTTATTGAATCATAAAGCACATGGTTCTTAAAATTTCAACCAAATTCACAATAAAACAAATCAATGTATACATCAATCTTGTAAATATGTAATGAACACATAAACACATCAGAATGGTTTAGGTAGGTCCAAAACAGAACGTACTATGCATTTTCCATAAGGGTCCTGTGTAGCAGTGAATAGAACGTACTATCGCATTCCCACAAAATGGTTTTGCGTAGTTGTGAACTTATAGGAGTCCGTGAAGGAGCTCCATGCCACTAGTGGGTAGGCAGGAGAAGCATTTTTGTCAAAGTTCACTTGACATGCTTAAGGGACCAAACCAAACCCATATAACATGCATTTCATAACTTGTAAACATATTGCCCAAATGGAACATTTTCAAAACATGTCTTTCATGAACATGAAATATTTCATATGCACTTCCATCATCTTTCACAATTAATCAACCAAATTCAAATATCAAGAACATTGCAATTTCTCAAATCATTCAAAAGCAACAAATTCCACAATTATAAAGCAATAAAAAATCATTTTATTTTCTTGACTAAAAAGAAAACATAGTGGCTCATTATCCAATTATAAACATAAAACCTACCTTATTTTTCCTTGCTTAAAAGACTTGCTCAAAAATGCCTTCCCTCTTGCTCCTCTTACCTCTCCTCTTGATTTCCTTCAATAATGGCAAAAATCCCAATTCACTAGGACTTCCAATTGAGAACTCAAAAAGCACATTCACTAAAAATTGATTCTAGAATACTTAAACCCATCCATTTCCTAAGCTTTATGAACTAAAACCCTTTCGAAAATCAAAAAATTTTGCACATGAACTTGCCTTGAATCTTCACCAATCAAAGAGTTTCTTGGCTCTAATGAAAGCTCTTCTCTTCCTCTACCTTTTCTCTTCTTGAATCACCTCAAAATCTCTCTCAAAAGTTAGAAAATGATGAAACCCTTGCTTCTTCTTCTTTTTCTTCTTCTCTCTAATTGCCAACTCTCTCTCTCATTTCTCTTTCTTTCTTATGTTTTTTTTTCTTTCTCTCCCTCAATTTCGTTTTGCTTCTTCTAATACACAAGACATACTTTTTCCTCTTCCAATTCTACCCTTAATGAGTGTAAAATACCCATTTTGCCCTTCCTTATATACCTTGCATCTTTTATCCTTAAGTGATCTCCCAAAATGCCCTTCATGCAATCTAACAACCTTAACACTTTAATCAATTAACCTATGTCATAAAATCTTACTAACATTAACATAATAATTAACTCCACAACATAAATCCATAAAGACATCATAATTAATTTAAATCATGCTTATTCATCAAGAAAAAATTAGGGGGCTAACAGTTAACTTCCTTGGGCAATTCAGGTTGTTGATCATTCCTTATGGAGCTTGCCAATTTATATAGAAAAATGTCAAGAAGATTAGCTTAGTGTGTAGTTTGACCACTTATCTATAAAAAATGTCTTCTTGCTATCTCTTTCAACTACTCTTGGTCATAAATTAATCCATAATTAAGATCAAGGGGTCTTACTTTGTTTCTATTTCTCCTTCCCTGAATCACATTATAGAAATACTTGGTATTTCTATCTTCTTACTGCATCCACTAGGCCCATAATTTCTATTTCAATTAAGAATTGTACTCCTATAGAGCCTGTAAGTATGAGCTAAGATTAGACTTATCTTTCTCAATGAGCATAGGATCTAAGTGGTTGGCCATTAGGAGGTTTTGAGTGGAAGTTTTATAGTTTTCATCTTCTTTATCCTCATAGGATGAGGAGACTCTTATAGCAGTTTAATATAACCAACCTTAATAGTTTTTAGTAATTACACACATTGGAATGCTTTAGAGCCCTGAAATTTGTTCTTAATGGCAAGTGTTATAATTGAATCAAGATAGGAATGCTTTAACAAGGAATCAAAGAACCTGAATGGAGACTTCCTTGGCCTTGTTTTGTTGTTGACAGATATATTGATTTAAGTGTGATATGAAATCAAAGGTTCACCAAACTAGGCATAGCTTCCATTGTAAGGCCACAACATATACCCTACAAATATTATAACATGTCTAGGGTGTATTAAAAAGTGAACATAACAAATGAATTATGGGCATCTAAGTATAGTAGGAGACATAATGTTACTTAATGTAAAAGACTTGGGTAAATGGTCAATTTGTTCATTTCGACATGAACATACGTTTATAATTTAGGCATATATTGGTATGTAGACCTTCAAATTTGATAATTCTAATTGTAGGTTAAACTAGAGACATAGACATAAAACTTATAAGAAATTTTATTGTGCTTATAGGATTTTTGAATTTTGGCTTGAAGTTGAGTTATGGTTACTGTCCTTGTTTTCGAACAACCTATAGTGTTTTGGGTATAAATCCCAAAATACTTAACCAAATTGCATGAAATTTATTCCATTATAAAATTAAGACATAAGGGAATGAAATTAATTGATAATATTGTAGGCCAATATGGGAGGTAAAGGAAGAAGAAGGATTAATAAGCAATTTTTCTAAAGTTAACACATGGATCAATTGGATTAAGGCATGTGTGACCAATAATAATAAAGCATATGTGTCTAATAAGAATTAAGCCTATGTGTGAGTCTTGAAAGTTTTGTAATGGGCATATGGAGGGGGGAGATGTAAGACATTTTGGGGGCTCTAAGTTCAGATTTTTCTTGTTGGACCCGATTCCTTTCTTACTAATAAGCATGTGATTAGTCTATGTTGGGGTTATTTTTGATTAATTTGTTGCGATTAGGTATTAATTATAATGTCTTTGGGGGTAGAGAATTTTTTTTTAAGATTGATGGTATAAAAAGGAGAAATTGAGATTAAATTAGAAAGTACATGGTGTTAGTAAAAATTGAAAGAACATGATCTTGTAGGGTTAATTTTGGAAGACCACTAAAGATGATAAAAGTTAAGTCTTTTAAGGAGGGGCATTTTGGTCTTTTTGGTTCCTTGTAAATGAAAGAATGAAAGAAGGCTAAGCAGTAGTCGTGAATGAAAGGAAAGAAAGAACAAACGAATTTTACAAGAAATGAGAGAGTGAGTTTCGGTGAAGAAGAA
>JANQBM010000004.1:20909835-20942952 GCA_025594535.1 Erythroxylum domingense
CGAACCTCTCCATTTACCATTTTAAACACTTAAGGCATTTTTCCTATTTAGCTCACTGAATCACAATCCAAAAAAAAACCGGGAAGAGTCATGTATGCATGTACAAACAATTCATGTGCAACATTCACTTATCTACTATGCATTTGCATATGTGAATGCATGCATATGTCATTATTCACTTATACACTAGGTGAGGGGATGTTACAAGTTGCAAGGAGCAAAGGTCTTTCCCAAAATTGATCTCAGGATAAGCTATCATCAACTCAGAATCAGAGAGTCTGTTGTGAACAAAACAGCTTTTAGGACCCGTTATGAGCATTATGAGTTCCTAGTTATGCCATTTGGATTGAATAATGCTCCGGCTGCATTCATGGATCTTTTGAATAGGGTCTTCAAGGAGTATCTGGATCAGTTTGTCTTAGTGTTTATCGATGACATTCTGTTTTATTCCAAAAATCAAGAGGAACATGAAAAAAATCTCTAGATAGTGTTGCAAACACTGAGGGAGAGGGAATTTTATGCGAAATTCAGCAAATGTGAATTTTGGCTTCACAAGGTGATCTTTCTTGGGCATGTGATCTCAAAGGATGGAGTATATATAGTTCCAAGGAAAATTAAAGCAATGGTGAAGTGGCATGCAGCAAAGATAGTTGCAGAAGTCAGGAGCTTTCTAAGGCTGACAGGGTATTATAGGAGATTTCTGGAACGATTTTATATGATAGTTGCTTCGATGAACAAGTTACTAAGGAAAAATCAGAAGTTTATTTGGAGTGATGAATGTCAGAAAAGCTTTGAGGAGCTTAAACACAGATTGACAAGTGCTCCAATTCTGACTTTGCCTATGGGAGATGAGGCTTATACAATTTACAGTGATGCTTCATAAAAGGGTTTGGGTTGTGTGTTGATACAGGGAGACAAAGTAATAGCTTATGCCTCGCGACAATTGAAGCCATATGAGTTGAATTATCCGACCTTGACGTGGTGGAAGTCATCAGTTCGAGCCTGATTATCCCTAAACCCAATGTGAGTTTTTCTATTTTGACTTGCTCCCCCACCGTCGTGATCGAATGAGAATGGATAAGAGGCTCGTGGGATTGACGCGAGGGGGTATGGATTATGGGGTTCAGACGAGGATTTTTATAGATCATAAAAGTCTTAAGTACTTATTGAGCTAAAAAGAGTTAAATTTGAGATAGAGTAGGTGGTTAGTGTTGCTTAAATATTATGGCCTATTGATTGAATACCACCAGGAAAAGCGAATATGGTGGTGGATGCCTTAAGTAGGAAATCCTTCATATTTTATGTTTAGATAGTTTATTTGTTGTTATTGATGGAGATGGCTAAGTTGGAGATAAGTTTGACACAGAAGGAACTTGATTGCATTATGGAAAATTTCAGAGTGAGACCGATACTTAGGGAGACAGTTAAGGAGTTGCAAGCACAGAATAAAGAATTAAACAAAATCCAAGAAGAAATTCAAAATGGTAAGAAATCTGAAGTGGTAGTATGGGATGACAGACTTATGGTTGTTGGCAATCGACTTTGTATTCCAAATGTCCAGGAGGTAAAGGATGAGATACTCGACGAGGCACATAATGTGCCTTATTCTATGCATCCAAGTAGCACCAGAATGTACAAATATTTGAAAGAGCATTTCTAGTGAAAAGGCATGAAGAGGGATGTAGCAGAATATGCAAGTAAATATCTAGTGTGTCAGCAAGCTAAGGCTAAATATCAGGCACCTTCAGACAAGTTAAGGCCATTGTCCATTCTTGAGTGGAAGTGGAAAAGGGTGACTATGGATTTTCTGATAGGTTTGCCCAAGACCAGTAGGAAGTGTGATGCTATATGCGTTATTGTTGATCATTTGACAAAGTCAATCCTTTTTCTGGCAATTAAACAAAATGATTCTCTGCATGTAATTAAACAAACTGATTCTCTGCATGTACTCGTAAAGAAATATATTGATGAAATAGTGAGACTACATAGGATTCGGGATTCTATAGTTTCTGACCGAGATCCTCGATTTACTTTGAGATTCTGGGGAAGCTTACAGGAGGCTCTAGGAATCAAGTTAAATTTTAGCATCGCTTTTCACCCTCAGACAGATGGTCAATCTGAGAGGACCATTCGGACCCTTGAGGGAATGGTCAGGGCATCTGTGATGGATTTCAAAGAAGCATGGGATGAGCATTTTCCAATGGTCGAATCAATAATTCGTACCATTTGAGCATTCAGATGGCTCCTTATAAAGCACTGTATGGGAGGAGATGTAGAACTCCTATATACTGGGATGAAGAAGGAGAAAGGAGATTAAGGGGACTAGAATTACTCCAATTGATAGTTGACAAGGTCAACTTAATTAAACAGAGGATTAAAGCAGCACAAGATAGAATGAAAAGTTATACTGATGCACACCGGAAGGAAATGGAGTATGAAGTGGGTGAGTAAGTTTTCCTTAAGACATCTCCTTAGAAAGGAGTTATGAGGTTTAGAAAGAAGGGTAAGTTGAGTCCAAGATATGTGGGTCCTTACGAGATTCTTGAGAGAATTGAACTGTTAGCCTATAGGTTAGCACTGCCATCAGAATTATCACAGATATATGATGTCTTTCATGTTTCCATCTTGAGGAGGTATAGATCGGATCCCTCTCACATCATTCAGACCATTGAGGTCCAGTTGAGAGATGATCAGACTTATGAGGAGACTTCAGTGGAGATTTTGGATACTAAGGACAAGGTTCTCAAGAACAAGACAGTTCAGCTAGTCAAAGTTCTATGGAGAAACCATTCTATGGAAGAGGCCACGTGGGAGCCCTTGGAAGCCATGAAAGAGAAGCATCCACACGTCGTTGACGACTTAGGTAAGAATTTCGAGGAAGAAATTCTTTTAAGATGGGGAGAAATGTTGGCCCCCAAAATATTTTGTTAAGTGTGATATTCTATAGAATTTGAATTTTTGCCATAGAATGATTGAAGTTTTTAAGCCTGATTTAAATAAATTATAAGGTCATGATAGAATTATTATTGGAGTTTAATTATTTATGTCAATGTTAGTAGGATATTAGTTCACTAGTTAGTGAAATCAATGCATTAAGAATGAATTGAGAGCATTTTTGGCATGTCACTTAAGATTAGAGATCATGAAGCATAAAAGAAAGGGCAAAGATGACTTTTAGCACTCACTAGGGGTAAAAAGGGAAGAAGAAAGTGTATTCTTGCTCTTAGGGTGGAGAAAAATGTGAATTAAACGAGGGAATAAAGTGAAAAACGAAAATGAGAGAGAAGAGAGAAGAGAGTTTCATGGGAGAAGAAGAAAAGAAGAGAAAGCTAAACTAGGTTTCCAATTTTATTAGTTTTAAAGAGTGATTTTGAAGTTGTTCAAGAAGGGAAAAAGAAAGAGGAAGAGAAGAGCTTCCATTTAAGCTAAACATATATTTGTTTGGTGAAGATTCAAGGTAAGCCAATTTTTAACCCTTAGGATTTTTGGAAGGATTTTGGTTCACGAAGCTTAGAAAATGCATAGGTTTAAGTATTCTAGAATCAATTTTTAGTGAATGTGCTTTTTGAGTTCTCAATTTGGATTCCTATTGAATTAGGGTTTTTGCCAATATTGAAGGAAATCAAGAGGAGCTAGAAGAGAGGCATCTTTGAGCAATTGTTAAGTAAGGAATTCAAGGTGGGTTACATTTTTATAATTGAATAATAAGCATTAATGTTTCTTCAAAATCAAGAAAGTAAATTTTTTTAATTGCATTATAAATGTGCATTTATTGCTCTTTGAATGCTTTGAGAAAGTATTATGTGTTTAGTATGTGAATATTCTCTTGTCAATTTATGAAAAGAATGCAAAAATGAAATTTTTTTCCTATGTCCATGAAATCACTTTTTCAAAAAAGGTGACATTTTGGGCAACGAGTTTACAAGTTATGAAGTACATTTTATGTGGGTTTGGTCTAGTCCATTATGTATGTGAAGTGCACTTTAATTAAAGGCTTCTCCCGCCTGCCCGCAAGTGACATGCAACTCCTTCAAAGACTCCCTTATGTTTACGACTACGCAAAACCACTATGTAGGATTGTGTTAGTTCGTTCTGTTCACGACTACATGAGATCATTTTATGGGAATGTGTTTGGTCGTTTTGTTTATAGACCTCCCAAAACATTTTAATGTGCTTATGTGTTGACAAGTTTATTAGATGCATGATTTGGGTTGCTTATAAAGTGTTTGATAAATTAAGAATGTGGAAATATGTGTTTCATAATGCATTGTTAATTTTTCAATGGTTTTGCTTGTTACTAGTTATAAAATTGTTACCCACGAGCTTTAAGCTCACCCCCTATTCAGTCCCATCTTCAGGCGATAAGCAAGAAGTCGAGTGATCGAGCATAAGGGCATTACTCCAGATTATGTTTATTTTGTATTTCAAGTTAGTTTTTGTAAAACAAGGCTTTAATTGCATTTTGAGCAATTCTACTTTGTGTAAATTGTGTATTTTTAGATATTGTGGCTTCAAATGCCCATTAAATCTTTGTAAAACTCTTATCTTTCAATGATAATGAATTGTGTTTTGCTCATGACTCTCAAAGTTTATAGATTGTATTTTCAAGCATTCATATGGGTAAAATTTTGTGTTTTGACTTCTAGGCAAATCTATGTTGATCTAGGATGAATTAGACAAAATGGTCTTCATGAAAGTTGTATATTATATTTTTAGCTTTCCAATGATATAAAGTATCAAATTTTTAGAATTTGGTATTGGGAGATATCATTATAAGTTTGTAATGTTGTTTAAGATGCATATAGGACAACTATAGTGAAAGATGAGAATTTGTTGTATGTGATGAATCAATGGAGTTGAGAATTGGGAGTTTAATGAAAACAATTTGGTACTTTAATGTTTAAGGAGGGACATTGCATTATAAGAAGTGAAATTTTGAATATTATTACTAAAAGTGATGTTAGAGTGGATGTAGGAATCATTGGAGATGCTTGGAGGGAGCTTGGTATGTTCGATTGTATAGTCTTGATAGTCTTGGTCTGGATCGTCTTAGTCGGTATAGTCTTAGTCTAGATCATCTTAGTCTAAATGTTCTTAGTCAGGATCATCTTATTCGGGATCGTTTTAGTCTGGATCGTCTTAGTCTGGATCATCTTAGACTGATTCGTCTGATCCATTTCAGACCTAATTACTTCGTCTAAGACAAATTTGTCTTATTTTCACCCTCTAGATGGAGAAATCCCTCTTCAAGGTCTTCTTAAAAGTTGTAGATCCTTTTCTTAGCCTTCCAACAATATAAAGTTTGGAATTTTTAGACCTTGGACGCAAAAGATATGGCCTTTAGACGAAGCATAGGTACCAGACGAAGCGATTTTGATCCTGTAGATAACAAATATTTCCTCAAAGTCTTCACGAAAGTTGTAGATCTCGAAGTCCTTTTTGAAACTATCTTAAAATGACCATAATCTGATATCTCTAGTGGTAGTTGTGCCAATTGTCCCATGATAGATACAATATGATTGAGAACATAATCGTGGTTGACTCTTTTGGCATAACTTCATCATCTAACCTCCAAATGAAGTGATTATTGAAATAATAGATTCCTAACATATTTCTCTACCTCTCATTTTGGTATCCATTAGGCTTGATTCAAAAAATACATCTGTATTTTAATCATATCTTGAATTGTAGAGCTCCGAATAAGACAATTATTGTTTCAAAATAAACTAGAGATATGGAGCTACAATTGTTCTGAAGAAGTTAATTTATGTTTCCACTGTCAAAACTGGTTTTAGCTAGAGATATCCCATGGAAATAACTTATAGGGTAATTCACACGCTCACGCTTTCATGACATTTGGATAATTGGGCTCTGAAAACAAGGTCCAGTAAAGCACGTTAAGGAGCAGTCCACACTAAAGAAGCAATGCAGTAGCTGGTGAGTAACTAAAAATGTCACAGCAAAGAATAGGAGAAACAACATAGCGGTGTAGTAGGTGGACAACTAGACAAGCAAAATGACACAACATAATGGATAGTTAGAGTAGCAAAATGCACAGCCCAAAGGAAAAAAAACACAAGAGTGGCAAGGGTTTTAAAGAAGTGAACAATAAAGTGGACCAAGAATTAATTAGAAATAGGGAGTAGAGGTAGTGAGAGAAAGGTAGAAAATAAGATAGAAAGAAGGATTTCTGTTGGGTTATTCAATATGGGGGATGAAGCATTTTTTTGGCAGAGACCCATAAAGGGCTAAAAGTCCCGATGTTAGTTCGGAGGTGACATTGACGCCAACGATTCAGGTTAAGTGTATTTTAATATTTTATTGCTAATGCATTCATTGAATCGTTTATTTGCAAATCCATTGCTAGAATTTTGATATATTTCGTAATTGTTATGTTGAAATTCATGTGTAGCGACTAATGACTCGTAATCATTAGGGATAACATAACCTAGGTTAAATGATGCATCGTATGTGGTTATTGCCTTGATTAATCAGTTTTCCTAATTAGTAATGATACTACCTAATTGAATCTAGAGATCATATCCTAGGTTATTCAGTAGTTAGGTTTAATTAACGATCGTATCTTGATTAAACACTACCTAAAGGAAACTCAGGTTAATTATTAACCCACGATTAATAGTTGCCAGGGGAGGTTTGAGGATAACAAATCATTGAAATATGTTTAATTAGGTTGTAGTCCGAGATTAAACCAAAGAACTGAGTCCATAGCGAATTCCCCACTTTTGTCATTTTTTACATGTTTTCTTTACATTGCTTTTGTTAGTTATTTTAGCTCTTCTTTATTTTCTCATTTCTAAAACCAAAACTCCCTAATCTAAACAATGATTAATTTCATTTCAACTACTTTACACACACTCTCTGTAGGATCAACCTAGACTCACCACTGCTATAGTAGTAGTCTAGTTTATTTTGACTTGCATTATGACATGCTTTGCTACCAATTTTGGCACTATTGTCGAGGTGTATAGTTCTTTAGTTTTTCTTCTTGATTTTAATTTTTTTTTGTTTGCTTTGTTTGCAATTTCTTTCTTTTCAGTTAATTTTTAATCTTTTCAGTTTCTATTTAGTTTGAGTGATTTAAAATTTAAAATATATATATTCATAGACGGAAGTAATTTCTTTCATAAATCATATCCCCAACCTTGTGATTATGTTTGGAGTGATGATACAAATTTTAATTATGGATGGGATAATCAACATAACTACTTCCACAATAGTAAGTAGGACACACAACAATTCATATATGTACTAGAAACTTCTTATCACCATTTAGTTATATCTCTAGACGACTTTATCAAGACTTCTAATGTTAACAATATTCAATTTCAACAGGTTATGTCGCAAATTTAACATAATATGCAACAGATTTAGCAAAATATTCTACAATTCCAACAGGATGGAAGGCAAAGCGTCCAAGATATATAGAACCAACAAAATTGAGGTACATATCTAGAAGATATGATTAACTTGACTACTGCTAACAATATTCAATTTTAACAAAACATGCAGCATTTTTAACAGTGTATAAAGCAAATTCAATAGAACATACAACAGATTAATAAAATGCCGTACAATTCCAGTAGGATGAAAGGCAATGCTAGCAAGAAACAAAGTCTAGTGTTCAAGATTTAGAAAACCAACAAAACTCATGTACATTTCTAAAGGAATTAGTTAATGTTTATATTGTTAATACTTTCCAATTTCAACAAGAAGAGATGCAATTCTAGTAAGACACAAATTTTTCCAGAAATTGGCAAGCCAAATGAGTCATTTGACAGAAGCTCTTGACCACCTAGCCTCACAAGGCGAAGAAATGCAACCATATCACACTGAGGTGTACAAAAGGGATGTTAGCACAGAGGCCTTATAGAGTGATGAGGAGCTTGAGAATTTTGAGAGCAATACTCAAGGAATTACTTGTGAAGAAGAATTTAAGAAGGAGCTCGAAGCATAAAAGTATATATCTTTTAGCTAAGAGGTAAATAAAGAGTTCCAATTTTTTGTTATGACTGACTCTTTACCTTTTCCTAGCATGTTAGAGAAAATAAACGAGGAGGAACAAGGTGAAAAGACATTTGAGATATTCCAAGAGTGTGGGGACTTATTAAAGATTAAGAATCCGACGATAGGGTGTATACAAAATGTGCATGATTATTAACCAAGACCCTATCCTGAACTACCTCATATGAAGATAACTCAAACTGTGATACCTACAGATCATAATTTCATCACGTGATTAAAAAACATAGAGTCGAGCCAGTGACTCTAAATAAAGGCACTTCTTTGGAGGTAACCCAAGGGAAGTAAATTTCTTTTCCTTTACTTTTTTGCACTAGTTAGATTTGCATATGTGTTTCCATGTTTTTTTCTTGCTTGTTTTAAGTTTTCAATCAAAATGAGAGAGAGAATAAACCAAACAAACAAACATTCGATCATTTTCTATTGCTTCTAGTACCATATAGTCATGAGTAGAGAACGAATTGACTAGAGAATTTCATGGCAATAAGAGCATGTACTTTTAATTTTTTGATTAGTCAATGTGCATTATCTTTAGAAGAGTAGTGACTAGTGGTAGACAAATCCAGTGAGATTTTAAGCCTCACTTGATTGACACATCCATATCAGTCTCGTTGTCTTTTGATAATGTGTGGCCTTTATGATATGTACATCCTAAAATTGCATTGAATTTTGTTCAAGACCATATTTTTATCATATGCATTAAAATGGTGATGATTAGACATTCTTTTCTTTTCCAAACTACATTAGCCAAATAGCCTACCCATTATATGATATTTCCTTTTGACAAGTCCCCTTGAGCTTTATCCACCTTTTCTGTGTATATTAACCACATTAAATGCTTTAAACCTAACTAATGTCCTCCTCAAGCCTTAAAGCTAGTGAAACATTTGTTGATTGTTGAGTTTGTGGATGTACAAAATTCTAAGTATGGGGGTATGCATATATATGAGTTGATTATAATATTGGGATGCTATTTTATGTCTTATCATTGAAATTCCCATATTGATCTAGTTTCTTTTAATTTTTGTAAGAGAACAGAAAGAAAGAAAAGAAAAAGAAAAAGAAAAGAAAAGAAAAGAAAATGAATGAATTTTTTTTAAATAAATTTATCACGGAGGAAGTGTATATATGGTTTGCAAAATTATTCATAATTAATGAATCCTCCTAAATTTATGTTGAATAGGCTATTTGAGTTGAATATGAGGTGGATGTTTTCTTTGAAGGACCACTCTATATAGTTTCAATGTATTGTCATTAATTGTATGAGCGATTCCTTCTGGTTGAATATGCTTCATATAGATTATGGTGAGAGAACTCGAGTTTGATCATTAAACATTGTTTTTGCATTCAACATGGTTGATGCACATAATTGTGAGTGAATGTTGTTTATTTTTGCACTTCAAGTTACACTGAGTGCTACTTTTGTTTCATTAGCTTTAATGGCTTTCAAGATACTTGACCCAAAATTTTCTCACCTTACCTTAGCCCACATTACATCCTTGAAAACTCCTTTAATCCATGATTTTTCATGTGAACCTTAATAGTGGAGAAATGAAATGATATGCAAAATTGTGGAATGTCTTGAATGTAAATGGTATTTGAGAGCATCCATGAATATATCTTATTTAAACACATTTTCCAAGTCTACCATTAGATTGCTCAATTTCTAAAGGTGATGCTTGTTGATTGATCATGAGTAAAAGCTTGGAATGTTAAGTTCTTGCTATGATTTTTGAAAGCCATTCATCTTTGTTTATGATTATATATTCTTGGGAAATATAGGAATTGATTAAATTTTTTAGGTCTATGAGCTTAATTTTGATGTTTTGTTCGAGGACAGCCAAAGGCTAAGTATGGGGGAAATTGATATGTGTTTAATTGATTGTATAATTATTCCATAAAACTTATCAATTAATGATATGAAATTGCTTCAGATACTCACTTTGACTCATATATGATTTTAGGCACAATTTGAAAGAAAAGGAATTAAAGTGACTCGAAAGAACTATATTTGAGTCTTTTTCTGAAGAATTACACTCACTTGTCTTTATGGAGCAAGAATGAAGAAGATTAGAGCAAATAAAAACAAGAACAATGCAAGAAAATGAAAACACAAAGTGAAGAACCAAGATATGAAGTGTCTCATGGCTGTTGGAATTACTGCACAGCCGTAAGTGCATGCACCACACACACACCACCTGTCTATTTAACATAGCATTTTAAGTATAAAACAAAGGTATATCATGGATGGTGACGGCTGCACATGGAGGGCTAGATCATCACACTTACAACATGGTGTAATATATGAATTTAATTAATTAATAGCATCATAAAATTATAGAGAACAAAGGTGGATGGCTGGTAAATAACCGAGGGTGTGCATTGGGCATAAGACATATTCTCATGCCTATACAGATGCTCTTACACCTGTCTCATGAGCATGAGGCCTTCAGATACCACCTTACCTAATTTTTAACCTAGCATGTTAATATATATTGAGGGAGTGACATTACAAAGGTTTTTATGAAAAGTTTTGGTATGTTTCGGCTAGGAACTTTAAGAGCTTCGGGAGAGCATAAAGAGGGAGGCAAGCTCTCCACAGTGAGAAGACCCATAGAGGGGTATCTTTCTGATGTCGATTCAGAGGTGACATTGATACCGACAACCCAGTTAAACATTCCTTCCTTGTATTTGTTGTTTCTTTCTCTCTTTATAAATTGATTATATTATCTAATGTGTATGGATTTAGGTATTATGAAAAGATGATTTTAATTCATTCATTGGATCATTTTGTTATAAATCCATTACTAAAATATTCAATGTAATTTGTAATTGTTATATTGAAATTCATTTGTAGCATTAATGGTTCGTAATCATTAGGGATAATATAACCTAGGTTAAATGACGCATCATATGTGGTTAGTGCCTTGATTAATCAGTTTTCTTAATTTATAATGCTACTACCCAATTGAATCTATAGATCGTATCGTAAGTTATTTCATAGTTAGGTATAATTAACGATTGTATCTTAATTAAACAACACCTAAGGGAAAACTTGGGTTAATAAATTAACCTATGATTAATAGTTTCTAGGAGATGTTTGAGAACAACAAATCATTGAAATATGTTTAATTAGGGTGTAGGGTGAGATTCCTAATGAATTCACCACTTTCATCATTTTTACATGTTTTCATCAATTTGCTTTTGTTAGTTAGTTTAGTTTCATTTTTTTTTAAACCAAACCAAAACCACCATAAACCTAAACACTGATTGATTTCATTTCAAAAGCTAACTGAACACTGTCTAAAGGATCGACCTAGACTCGCCACTGCTATAGTACTAATCTAGTTTATTTTGACTAGCTTTATTTTGTTTTGCATGCATGCATTTAGTTTTTAACCAAAAAAATAAATTTTAATATGGATTAGTAAGTTGCATAAGTTATTTTCATTAACATGACATGTTTTAAAACTCTCTTCTTTAATTTTAGGATCACATTTAAGAGAATTAATCCTCGTCTTACTAAATTTAGTTTATATATAATTGGAAGTCTTATTTTAATTTTACATACACGGCATTAAGGTTAGACTTTTACTTAATTAAAAAATGTCTAGTATCCTTGGTGATTTTCATTTACTTTTGATTACTAGAGAATTACTTGACCTGACCTTGAAAATTTAATTTTTTATAAAAAAGTTGATTAAATGCCCCTTTGAGACAGAAAAAAGTTTATTGGGGAAACACTTTAAGAAAAACTTTTTTTTAATAATCAAGTGCCCCTTTGAGACCAAAATTGGTTATTGGGGAAACAATTGCAAGGGACCAAGTACTCCTTTGAGATCATAAGATCAGAAGATGAACCAAACGTAAAGGGTAAAATGCCTATTGTGTTAGGATCTAGTTTAAAAGAAACTTCAATTCAAGTCAAGCTAAAATGCTTTGTATAAAGAATTGAAATACCATCAATGCTTATAGACTAACTTTATTAAAATAAGGTGTGAAAGTCTATATAGTGTGACGTTAAAATTGAATTTTTGAAGATGTTTTAAAAGTTGTTACATTGATGATTGAACCGATTGCGAATATGTTAAAACATTATGATTTTCGTAAATAATTTTTTTGATTAGTTGTTTAGTTTTTCTTAATTTAAATTCTTCTACGTGTGGTATGTTAAATTTATATTTTGAATTATAGTGTTGTTTTGATCGAGGAAGACTAAAAGATAAGTGTGGGAGAATTTGATAGCTAGGAATCATACCATGCTTTACAAACCTATTTGATATGGTCTTAAATCATTAATATAGCACATTTAGGCAAATAATGATGCATTTTATTATTAATGTTTAGTTTCATATCTTATCTAAAAAGGAATTATATTATATTAAATGTTTTTATAGGATTGATGCAGCTTAAATAAGATAAAAACTAGCAGCCAACCACTAGTGAAACAGTCCAAAATGCATGCACTAGAAAAAGAAAACAACAATACAAGGAATAAGCAAGAAAGGAATAAAAGGCCAGCAGATAAGAGCACCAAAGCAATAGTGGCCAAGGAGGAAAATGCTAAAAGATGAGTATTAGCCAACAATTAATCAACTGGGAGCAAAAACAATAGTGGAGATGTCAGCAATCCAAACCAAGAGCAAAAACTACATCGCAGACAGCTAAGAAGGAAATGCCCAAAATGCCAGTGAACAGTAAAAATATATAATGCAAGCAGCTAAGAAGGAAATGCCCAAAATGCCAGTGAATAGTAAAAAATGACAACGCAGAGGAGAACTAGCAGTAGCCTAAAAATGCAACATAAAGGCAGCGAGAAAACATAGGCATAACAGTAGCACGCTAAGCAGCAGATTTTATATAATAACCCATTCTTACACTTAAGAATTTGCTTGTTAGATTGAGCCATATCATGTGACAATATATGAAGAGCATTCTGTTGGCATGCATTATTAGCATACACGCATGTGAATCATGATTTAGAAACATTGTAAGATAGTATATGCACTCAATTGGCATATTCCAGGGTATGTAACGAAAATGAATGTAATATGAATATGCATTCCCAATGTTATGCATTTTGATTTACTAATAACATGAATTGATGGATTATAATTAGTAAATTTGGAAATTATTGTTACAATTGAGTAATTGATAAGGTGATATGTGCATCTAGTCTAAGAAAAATGTTAAAGAGCAAGACAAATTGATACATAGGAATTTAGGTTGATTAGGCCTATAAAATGTTGACATGTGACATTGGGAATAAGTGACAAATGGCTCAATTAAATGGATGATGAGTGGCTTGAGTATAATTGCTACAAGTGACCCTTTAAATTTGTGATAAATGGCACCTTATACTTGTGACATATGGAGCAATAGAATGGTGACATATGTAGCTTTACAAATGGTGACATATATAGCCTTACAATTGGTGACATGTGTAGCCTTACAACTGGTGACATGTGTAGTCTTATAAGTAGTGATATATGGAGACTTAAACAAGCTACATGTGGAGCCTAAAGTAAGTGACACATGGACTAATATAATAATAACACAGGGACCAATAGAAGGATAACATATGTACCAATAGAATGGTGACATATGGACCAATGGAATGGTGACACATGAATTAGTTTGACATTTTATGAATTTTCTAGAGAAAATGAATAGAAAGGGCAATAGAAGTGAGAGTGAAGGTCGAACGTAAGGATAGAAGAGGGAGGAAAACGAAAATAAGAAGTGAAGGATAGAAAAAGGGGGAGAGAAGAGGAGAAGGAAAGAGGTTATCAAGGTAAGTTGAAATTCTGGTTTCAATTTCATCTTTCTCTTTCGATCTGCCTTTCATATCCTTAGAGTACGAATTTGAAGAAACTCAAAGAATTAAAGTTGTATATATAGGTCTCAAATTGATCTCTGTGAAAGTGTCTTGAGAAAATAGTGACTAGAGCTTGAGTTATGTCTGTTTGCCCAACACTGCCTGTGATAGACCCCTGTGCTGGAATATGTTAGATGGAGTGTTTCCACTGAATAAGAATCTGTATTTTAGTAATATCTTAATTTTTAGATATTTAAATGGGATAATTTTTAATTTAGATTAAACTAGATACATTCAGATACAATTTTCATGAAGGAGTTGAATTTGAATTCTATCTATAAGGGTTTCTAAATTTGGCTTGAAATTGAGTTCTGGGAGCTGTAATTGTTTGAGAACATTATTTAGTATTTTGGGCATAACTTGCAGAATACTAAACCAATCTGAATCAATTTGATGTCATTATAAACTTAAGGAAAATAGAAAAATTGTTTACAAGAATGTATTGCCTAAATACCTCATTTTGTAGGTCATAATGATCATACAAAACTGACCTGAAAATATGTCCTGACAAGAACTGAAAAATTTATAGGAAAAATGGAAGATTCATGTTTGTCACGATTGTGCACTAGCACGATCTTGCACCCCTTGTTTTCTTCTTTTACTTATTATAACCTTTGACATATTCTAGAAAGACCCAGACATAGCATAAGGTGTTTTCTATGATGCATTTACACTAGAATGAAGCTTGAATTGAACTTAGTGGATGATGGATAGAGTGATTAAATATATGATAGACATATGACTGATGATATTAGATTAACTAAGTTCTTTGATCTATAAACCTAAGTGTAAGCTTAACATACACAAATGATGATGTTAATAGTCAAGTTATGTGATTAGGGATAAATACTCGGGATAGTCAATTGAGCATGCATTGAACATGATACATATACATGTGCATGGTTAAACAATGATATGATTGATCAACTTAGTAATATGTGGATTATGTGTTTTGTATGATATAGAAGCACAAGTTGACCAACAACATCTAGACACTACCAGACCATCAAGGCAATAGCTCACCTAGAGAATACTGTGAGTTAACCTAGATGTGTCAACTCAATTGTATGTGTTTTTCTATTTTAGTTATATATGTAATGAGCTGACTTAGATGTATTTCACTTATTTATGATAATTCCAAACACTAATTATCCAAGGAGATCATTATTCAAGACTGTATTGGAAGTGCTCATTGTATGTGAATTTGGCTAAATAAGTGATACTTAACATTCTTGTTGAATAGTAGACCAAGGTCCGATGATAAATGCGAATGTGAATGGAATGAGTAATACTCAACTAAATGTTGAATAGTAGACTTTGATCCGATGATTGTGATCTATAATTGTACGTTATGTGAGATGATGCATTTTATGACATTGATGTACATGATCAGATAAAGGAATTGTGACCGGAGTGTCCATCCTGAAACAAGCCCGGTATCCATAAGGGATATTGATCAATACCTAAAATAAGCCCAGTATCCACAAAGGATATGGGTTAATACCTGAAACAAGACTGATATCCATGAAGAATGTGGGACAATTAAAGGCACTCGGTCACAACAAGATAAAAATGAAAGTAAAGTCTCATGTGCATGGCATATACATATCTTTACATGTATCATGTGAATGGTCGACCCTCTCTCTCGCTTCTATTGCCTTTTTCATTCATTTTCTCTAGAAAATTCAAATAAAGTCAAACTAATTCATGTGTCACCATCCCATTGGTCCATGTGTCACCATTTTATTGATACATATGTTATCCTTATATTGGTCTATATGTTACTATTTCATTAGTCCATATGTCACTTACTTTAGGCTCCACATGTAACTTATTTAAACATCCATATGTCATTACCTATAAGGCTACACATGTCACCAATTGTAAGGCTACACATGTCACTAATTGTAAGGCTATATATGTCACCTTTTCTAAAGCTACCCATTTCACCATTCTATTGCTCCACATGTCACAAGTCTAAAATGCCATTAGTAAAAAATTTAAAGGGCCACTTGTAGCAATTATACTCAAGCCACTCATCATCCATTTAACTGAGCCATTTGTCACTTATTCCCATTGCCACATGTCACCATTTCATAGGCCTAATCAACCTAAATTCCCATGTATCAATTTGTCTTGCTCTTTAACATTTTTCTCAGAGTAGATGCATATATCACCTCATCAATTACTTAATTGTAACAATAATTTCCTAATTCACTAATTATAATCCATCAATTCATGTTATTAGTAAATCAAAATGCAAAACAATAGGAATGCACATTCATATTACATTCATTTTCGTTCCATACCTTGTAATATGTCAATTGAGTGTATATATTATCTTGCAATATTTTCTAAATAATGATTCATATGTGTGTATACTAATATAATGCATACAAATGGAATACGCTTCATATATTCTCACATGATATAGCTCAATCTAACAAGTAATCCTTAAGTGTAGGAACGGGTTATTACAATTCTTTCCCCCTTAAAGAATTTCATCCTTAAAATTCTTACCTAATTATTCAAAAAGGTAGGGGTATTGTTTCCTCATATGCTCCTTCGCTTCCCATATAACTTTTCCACTCAACTGATTTCTTCCAAAGGACTCTAACTAATGGAATTACTCAGTTTTTCAATTACTTATTTATTTATTCCACTATCTTAACGGGTTCCTTAATATATCTATATCAGATTACTCACAAATTCCACTTCTTGTGTCAATAACATATATTTCGGATCATATCGATATCTCCTAAAATACTCATATAATACAATGCGAATCTAATATATATTTTATTGGTAAGACTAACTTAAGTCAATGGTTCTATGCTTTCAATAACTTCATATAGACTAATACAATTCGAGCTTAGTTTACCCTTTTTAATGAACTTCACCGTACCTTGCCAAGTGATACTTTCAAAAACACTTTATCTACATTCCATATCTTCGGTGTTGATCCACCTAACTCGTTTATCTTTCTTGAATCACTTAATCTCTATTACAGATCAATTTCACTTATCGACAAAATCTCTAATCAATTCTGGCCTTCAACTATTTTCAGGTCTTATTCATCTCATTATAAAGGCAGACGATTCTTTCTGTCATATAACACTTTATACGATGTCCTACCAATACCATTGTGATAATAATTTTTATAATCAAATTCAATCAAAACTGTATATTAATCTCATTTTTTTAGGAACTTTAAAATATAAGCTCTGAGTATATCTCCAACAGTTAAAACTGTCGGTAATCAAACAATCAGTCATACCTTCTGCCACTTGCTTCTTTATCCTTGGCCGTTAAAATACTATCTTAGAGTATTACTGCCAGGATTTATAGCATAGACTGCTATGTGTGTTTCCTCCAAGAGTCTCTTTTCTCAATCATCTATATCGAGTACACATACTTCTTACTTTATTCGTAAGGTATCATTTTTTCCCAATTCAGATTCAAAATTCGAATTCATTTTCAATTTCTCAATAAGATTCACAAATTCTGAATCCTTACTTTGGGCTTTTCAAACCCTTTCATATTAAACTGATCTTGAGTTCAATACAGCTAATAATACTTCATTTTGCCCCAAATTCATCCTAACATTTTATATTCTTTATTGCACCAGGTTTGGTAACCTTAATATCTGATTTTAGGCTATACTGTCATTAGATTTTCTGTTCAATGCATTAGATACAATACTAACTTTACTTGATAATACTCATTTGTATAATCATATTCTTTAAGTATCTCCATCCACTGTCTCAGTCTCGTATTCAATTCTTTCTGACTCAATAATTTCCTTAAAATTTAATGATTTGTATATATCCAAAATGTTTCATCCTACATATAATGTCTCAAAAATTTCAAAACAATTATTACTGCAGCAATTTCTAAATCATGTACCGAATAATTCAACTCATGAGACTTTAATTGTCTCGATGCATATATATAATCACTTTACTAAGCTGCATCAGAATATATCCTATTCTCTAGTGTGAAACATCATTATATACTATATAATCTCCAAATCCATATGATATAATTAACATTGGTGTTTTAATTTCTTAAAAAAATTACATTCATCAGTCCATATGATTGACACATTTTTTCTCAAAAAACTTGTCAAAGGCTAAAATCAGTAAAAACTACTTGATAACCTTCGGTAGTATCCAATATATAGCTAGTTCAAGAAAACTCTAGCTCTCAGATATATTTCTTGAAGTTTCTCACTTCATCATTACCTCTACTTTCTTTGGGGTCTACCAATATGCCCTATTCATATACTATATGACCTGACATATTAGTTGATTAAGCTAAGATTCATTTTTACTAAAATTGGCATATAATTGTTTCTCCCTCATGATAAGTAAGCTAACCTCAACTGTTCAAAATGTTCTCTTTACTTTTCTAAAATGCTCAAAATATCATTTATGATCATAGTCATTAATGATCCAAGCAAGGTTGGATCACTTTGTTCGTTACTGCCATAAATATGGCCAGGCATTTGTCAACCCCTACAGGTATCACAATTAACTCGAGGTGCCCATAACTCATTCTTGAAATTCTTAAGTAACTAGTTCCTTAGATGAGGTAATATTATTTCATATTTTTTCTCAGTCTCTCGATTGATTTCTTTTCTCGAATGATTTTCTCCATTCATCTGATTTCCTCATATTTCTATCGATTTATTCTAATGTCTATCTATTCTTACTAATTTCTCCACACATGTCAATTTATTTACAATTCTCAATTTTCTAAACACTGACGTCAAATCTAACTTGTATCCTTTGAATATATAAGCATCGAGTTCATTATGAATATAAGTTCCTTTAGCAATAGCAACAACATCTTCTCCAATTCATAAGCCTAATAATGTAGTTAGGCTACTTTACATCCACAAAATACATGTACTCTCTATAACATATTTAGTATTTTATGCATAAATCTCAGTTAGAAATGGGACTCCAATATTCACTTCTAATTTGTTTAATAGTTATTCATTTCTAGAAATGGAACATTTAACTTATATGATATAATTTGATGAAAGTCTTTATCATAAGAATATTTCTCTCCTCAATCATTTGTACTCTTTACATACTCTTTATCAGTCAACTATATTCATCATCACTTTTCAGCCATTCTTAATACCTCAATAAGATAGATTTCAAATATTCATGATATCTCAATAAGATCGATTTCTATCATATCTACCATAATCAGAATATTCTTTATAATGAAACTCAGTGAAGTAGGAAGCATATTCATTTATTCTTATACTTCAGTATACACCATCAAGATCATTACACCTTATCTAAAGATGTATTTATGAATATTCACCAATTAATATCGTACACCAATGATACCATAATCTTAACTAAATCTAGACAACATGTCTCCCTTGTGCCTCCCCACAATCGTGATAGAACCAATTAATGTCAGCCACAATCGTGGGGCCTATGCCACTATTATGTCCTGTTTCTATTTACTTAAACTATTTATACATAGTAACATCGCTTACACTTTTAATTTATCCTCAATTAATCACTATAAATGCTTCCATGTGCTACTCTGAGTCATCTCAGAATTTTAACTATAGGAACTATGACTAAAGAATATTCAGCAAGTCGTAGATCATTTCCTATATCATATCCAGGTATATGCTACATAAGTGCTTAATAATATCACTTGTAAAGGTAATCACATTATTCGATATGTACTCATAATAACAATTCAACTTAACCTTGAAAATTTCTACATATCTCACTATCATTTATCTCATCTTCTAGCTATTATTTATTTCATCCTTTATATGTATCTTCTCTAACAATTCAGAATTATAGATGCATAAACATCATGACATTCTTGATCCTAATTTCACTGACATATTCTTATGCTAAATCATAACTCATGTCGCATAAATCAAACAATCATTTCAATTCCAAGTTCATTTTCTTAAGGTCAAAATAAATTTTTGTTTTCAATTCACTTTTCTTGCACATAACAAATCTTTTCATTTATACTTATATCTCTACTTTCCCCAATCAATTCACAACAATGTATTCACATCCATATCACTTCAACATATATATCCATAGTACATTATTGATATTATATTGACGATACGACCATAAACACAAATGTATTGGGTCTTTGCCTATCATATCAAACTATATAATATTTCTTATTTCTAGTTATCCACAAACTTTACTTTTCTTACACTCTGATAGATCATCATCCTTCTCATTTCTTCTAACAGCTCAAATTCTTAACGAATGTTCATGCATGTGACTCACGTAAATGCGACTTAGACTGGGGATCAGTTCCCACTGCATGCTATGATATATCTAAAATGTATATACCTTGACACACATTTTGAAAAATTCCCATGTAAGATACTAAGCATGGGCCCACCCATATCAGGACACAAATATTAAAAGCAATAACAAAATTCACATGTATATTATATTATTTAGAATCAGCTCTCATTTAACACATCTTCCAATTGTGTATACCAACTCATAATATATACAAATTTTGATAAACACATTATGAATACAAACATTTCATATAATCATTTCAAAATAATATAATCATTAATCTCATCAAGGAAAATGAAAATAAGAAGTGAAGGAGAGGAAAAAGGCGGAGAGAAAAGGAGAAGGAAAGAGGTTATCAAGTTAAGTTGAAATTTTGGTTTCAATTTCATCTTTCTCTTTCGATATGTCTTTCATATCCATAGAGCACAAATTTGAAGAAAATCAAAGAATTAAAGTTGTAGATATAGGTTTTAACTTGATCTTTCTAAAAGTAACTTAAGAAAATAGTGAATAGAGCTTAAGTTATGTCTGTTTTCCCAATACTGCCTATGAGTTATGTCTATTTTCCCAATACTGCCTATGTTAGATGGAGTGTTTCCACTGAATAGGCATCTGTATTTTAGCCATATCTTAATATCTAAATATCCAAATGGGATTATTTTTAATATATATTAAAATATAGAGATATGGGTACAATTTTCATGAAGGAGTTAAATTTGAATTCAGTCTCTAAGGGTTTCTAAATTTGGCTTGAAATTGAGTACTAGGTTCTGTAATTGTTTGAGAATAGTCTTTAGTATTTTGGGCATAAATTGCAGAATAGTGAACCAATCAGAATCAATTTGATGTCATTATAAACTTAAGACATATATAAACACTTTTTTAAAGGAATGTGTTGCCTAAATACCTCATTTTCTAGATCATAATGATCATACAAAATTGACCTGAAAATCTACCCTGAGAAGAACTAAACAAAATTGCAGGAAAAATGGAAGATTCATGTCTGTCACGATTGTGCACCTCCTCTAATCTTCTTTTACTTATTAGAAGCTTTTACACGTTCTAGAAAGACCCAGACCTAACATAAAGAGTTTTTATGATGCATTTAGACTAGAATGAAGCTTGAATTGAACTTAATGGATGATGGATAAGGTGATTAAATATGTGATGAACATATGATTGATGATATTAGATTAACTAAGTTCTTTGATCTATAAACCTAAGCGTAAGCTTAACATACATAAATAATGATGTTAATGGTCAAGTGATGTGATTAGGGATAAATAACTGGGATAGTCAATTAAGCATGCATTGAACATGATACATATACATGTGCATGGTTAAACAATGATAAGATTGATCAACTTAGTAATATGTCGATTATATATGATGTATGATATAAAAGCATAAGTTGACCGACAACATCTAGACACTGCCAAACCATCAAGGCAATAGCTCATCTGGAGTATACTGTGAGTTAACCTAAATGTTTCAACTCAATTATATGTGCTTTTCTATTTGAGTTATATGTGTAGTGAGTTGACTTAGATGTATTTCACTTGTTTAGTTTTTACGTATTAAACTGTTACTATTGTGATAGTGATAATTCCAGGTATTGATTGTCTGAGGAGATCATTTTTCAAGATTGTATTAAAAATGCTCATTATATGTGAATTTGACTAAATAAGTGATACTTAACATTCTTCTTGAATGATGGATGAAGGTCCAATGATAAATGTGAATGTGAATGGAATGAGTGATACTCAATTGAATGTTGAATGTTGAATGTCGAATTTTGATCTGATGATTGTGATATATGACTGTACGTTATGTGAGATGATGCATTTTTGACATTGATGTACATGATCAGATAAAGGAATTGTGACCAGAGTGACCAACCTGAAACAAGCCCAGTATCCGCAAGGAATATGGATCTGTACCTGAAATAAGCCTTGTATCCACAAGGGATATGGGTTAATACCTGAAATAAGCCTAGTATCCACGAAGGATATGGGATAATTAATAGGCACTTGGTCACAACAAGTTAAAAATTAAAGTAAAGTCTCATGTGCATTGCATATACATATCTTTACATATAGCATATGAATGGTTCTAAAAAGTTATTGAATTGTGTTGGCCCAATGTTGTGTAACCTTGTGTACATGTTAATGAAAATAATGATTAAATTATTCTGAAATGATTGCACAAAATGTTTGTATTCATAATGTGTTTATCGAAATATGTTTATATTGTGAGTTGGTATGCACAATTGGAAGATGTGTTAAATGAGAGCTGATTCTGAATAATATGATATACATGTGAATTTGGTTATTACTTGTAATATTTGTGTTCAGATATGGGTGAGCACATCAATGATGGTTCACTCACTGAGTTTGCAAAACTCACCCCAAAATTGCAATATTTTTTCAGGCTCAGAGGAGTTACCAGTTAGACCAACTAGAGTCTAACCACTAGATTCGGATAAGAGTTAAAGGTCGGGATTAGTTGTACTTGCATATGTATATATTCTTTCTTTTGTATTTAAAATTGTATTCCACAAATATTATACAACATTTATGTGAGTTGAATAATGTAATGAGTGTATGACTAGAAATGTTTTGTATTAGGCCCAATTGATTATTAGAATATATGATGATGTGTTAATTGTTGTAAAACTTGCGACTGAAAGTGTTTTTGAATAAAATGGGCCAATAATGGTTCTTTGTTTTTTAAAAATGCGTGTACTGCATGCAAATTCTTGCAATAAGTTTAATTGATTGTCTTAGAACGCCACCCTCATAGAGTATGTTCTTGAATGTTGACGATAGGTTCGGGAACATGCCTTATGAGATTCGGATGCTACATTCTACAAGCAAAACTCACAACTAAAGGAGAAAAAAATGCAAGAAAAAATAGTGAAAATGACCCAACAACGTAGTAGGAAAAACTCAATAGTAGCATCGGATAGGTAAGAATAATAAGCATTATATTAATCTAAATCCATTCAAAAAGATAAGAAGAAAGTAATATGTCGTTGTTTGGATACTTTTTGTGAGCCTATAAAAACAAAACAGTGGGAAGGAGAAAATCATCAAGCAAGAAATCACGAAGAAGGGAGTTTCCGAGAGGTGTGACACTTTTCAAAGGCTAGTTAAGCGAGGAGTCATTCTCAAGAGTGATTGGGGTGACAGGGAACCTATTCCCGCCTATTTTGAGCTGGTTCAAGGTTAGTGAAGGGATGTTTTTAGATCGAGAAAGAGTTATTTCGAGGTTTAAAAATGGAGTATTTCAATGAGTTTCCCTGATCCTTATTTCTCCTTTTTTATGATTTTCCAAGTTCAGTTACGATTAATTATTGAAATTTTATTTTAAACAAGTTATTTTATCGAGTGAATTTAACGTTTATGGAATTGCTAGGATTTTGACGTCCAATTTTGGTTATTGAGTGTCTTTCTTTATGCTTAATATGTTGAGTTGGTTCAGTCTTTAAGAGTAAATAGAAACAAGTAGAAACTAGCTAACTGGTTTTTCACAACGAATTTGTTGAATATATTAGATATGTCAAATTTGCACTACTAAATTAAAATTTAAAACTTACTTATTCACTTGTAAATATTAGGTTAGATTTATATTTTATTTCTTTTATTCTTAAATTTGATTCATTTCAACATCAACCCCCCACATTTTATTTACGTATTATTTTAATATAATTATAATTATTTTAGTTTTTAAAATTTTCCTAATTAACGAGGTTAATCTTATATGTTAATATAATTGAATAAAATATTTATATGTGTTTTCATCGTTTAAGTTATTTTCAATTTGAAAAATATTATAACTTATTTTTTTGTACTTAAAAAAAATCATTTATTATAAAATTAGATGTTATTTTTGTTATAAGGTGTATTGTAAGTTTATTTTCTTGAATTTTGTCGTTGTATCTTAATTACGTGGTAATGTGTTGAAGATGTTTATATTTGTTTTGAATTTTTTTGTATAAGGGAAATTATTAGGAAGTAATTGTTTCATTTGAAAATATTAAAATTAATAAACTAATTTAGTAAATTAAGTTTCCTCATGAGATCGACTATGATTTCCCATATGCTACATTTTTAATACATTTGTTTAATAAATTGAAAGCAAATAAGGATTTAATTTTGTATACCTAACGACACATATCATTTATCGAATATAGGGGGCTTACTAGCCCTAAAACACTAGGTAATTCATGAATATCTTTATAAAATAAAACCTACATAATTAGATTCTTTGGAGACAAAATTCAAAATTAATAAATGTAAGAAGCTTAATTACTTGGGTAAACATTGCTAGGTCATTTCCCATCATTAATTTTATTATAATGTGATTCCACCCTCGTCACTAGGACTTGTGAGATCTAATATCAATACAACAGGTCCTAGTACGATTCTATCAAAAATAGTTTAATCGATAAAACATAATAAATATATATAAAGAAGGATATAAATCGTCACACTCCAAAAAGGAAAGGACTAGGAGTACATGCTATGTTTGATAACCATTTATAAACTAGATAGGATCAATTGTTAAAAAATAACCTAATTCAAGAGTTACTCTAGGAATAAGGATGAATAAACTCTCCAGACGTGTTTTATTCAACAATAATAATAAGCTACTACCATTATAATAATAAGCAATCCTTTTATAGGCTAAACCTTAAAGTTAGAATCATAAAAGAAAATAACAACCTAAATGTAATCTAATTAAAACAAATAACTTAGAAATACTAATAATCCTTATCTAAACATAAATATGGAATTTAAAACAAACTAAATCACATAATTAGAGAGTCCTAGAAGAAAATGAAATCTTGAAATAACAAATTATAGCTATTTAAAATACAATTTTGACACATATCTTAGAGATACCTAACACTAATTTTTTTAGAGTTGTTAGTATATGAATCAAACATGAGTCTAGTAGGTTACATGTGAAATTCTAAAACTGATTTTATTTTGAAACTCTAGAATGCAAAACCGAGTAAAAGACTAATGTCAGTTTACTTTTGAGGTGGGTTCTAATTACGTTCTATAACCCCAGTCATTACAAGAAATATGTCTACATGTTTTAGAATTTGCAGCCAAAAGTAAGTATATTGCTACGAATTTTCTAAATGGTAGCCTAATGAAGTAGTACCTCAAAAAAATATTTAGCAAGCTTTCTCTAAGACTATTGGCTACGTTAATTTTATCTACAAATTTTTTTTTGTAGCCAAAATAATGTTGTTGACTAGGTTATATCTATATTTTATAAGTAAATATTATTTGCTAAAGTTGTTTTAACTATGAACTTTTTTAGTAGCCAAAATTGAAAGAACCCACCCCAAAGTTCCCCTTCTGAAACCCAAGTGGAGCCCTCCTGGTGACCCCACGATAGCCCTCCAATCAATAACTGACTCGACCAAAGGGTTCCTGCAGAGCCAAGTCATTCAGCTACTTAAAATTTCTATACTTTAATAATTAAAAGGGCAGGAAATAGTGGGAAATTGTTTTTATCATTTTACTGAAAATTTTGGCAGCACAACGACTGCATTTTGATTTTTCCCAAAATTTTCAAAAACATGCATAACACATTTTAAAACACTTCTAATATTTCATATACCATCTCAACTTTTGAAGTGGGACCTCAGGTCCACATCACAAGTAATCACAAACATAAAATTCTCAACATTTTAAAAACATCATTGAGGATCAAAGCCCTCGTAATTCATTAAGGAAAAGAGATTTACAATCCCAAATATGTTTACAAGATCAAACTTCTAAACCTTTTCCAAAAATACTTTACAATATATATACAACAAACTAAGCCAATTTCAAGCAAACACATACATCAGAAAGATAAGACAAACATAGCAGCACCTGACGATGTAACTAATCCTATTGAGGAGTCCCAATTACTACAACGCCTATACACATACTTAGGGTGGTTTGTTTGAAAACATAAAAAAAGGGTGAATTGAACGAGCTGATCAAGTTCTTTCGATGTGTGTAAGTTTTAATTGATTATCCTCGATAACCCGCAAGCACACGGGTCATTCACATAGTACCTAAGTTGTCAATCCCACAAGGAGGAATAATCTAGTCCTAAATCTAAGGCTAAAATAAATCGTAGAAATTCAAAATGTAACAAAACTAAAACAAGAATTCAATTCATTCGATCAAATCAATTCAAGAATCAATCATGAAAATGTTAACAATTTAGTAGTTGTAACATACTCTCAAGAATCAACCTAAGTAATTACCAATTGAGAGAAAGAGAATTTTACCTATCTTTAACGCTAACCTAGTCGATTATGAATTAGTGGATTATTGGTTTTAGATGATCCCATAGTTGATTACTGTCTCTCGAGTTATAACCATTAACCCTAATCTATAAACCCTAATCAGATTATGAAAGTTGCAATTTCTCAATTAACAACCTATCCAAAACCTTAATTAGATCTGAAGTTGTTTATCAAACTATTAGAAACCTATGTAAGATCTCTCTTCGCACAATTTATTGGTTTGATTTAATTTTTGTTCTATTAAATCACCTAACTCTCGTTAGCCCAATTTAATTATTTTTCACTCGATTCACCCTCTCAGTTTATTATCGAATTATACACGTCAAAAATTAAATCACAATAAAACCAAATAAAACATAAGGAATCAAATTTCATTAAATCAACAATAAAACCCTGAAGGTGAGTTTAGAACATCATCAACATCCAAAAATCCTATCGTTAATTGTTATTCCAATTCTATATAATAATAAAACTAAAAATAACAAGAGATACAAATTGAACGGATGACAGGAGGTATCAACATCGAGAAACTCGTGATCCAGGAAGCATGTTGAGTCAACTTCTTCTCCTCTTCTCTCTTCTTAAATTTTTTTCTCTACATATCGATAATCCTCTCTAAGGTTTCTCTAAAAGTGGCTGATGCAAAGGCCCCTCCTACCTCTTTGTCTTATTCTTTAAATACCTTTTGTGTTCTGAGCAGCTTTAGTGTTTTTTGGGGGTTTAAAAGGTCCAAAAATCCCTCGAAACTTTTATGTTTTTTAGCTTCCTAGGATTCTGTCACAATCGTGGCATATAGGCCACGATCGTGGGCCAACTTTAGTGCTTCTGTCACGATCATATCTTGTTGTGCCATGATCTTGGGTTGTTGTTTCGGCCTAATTGTCTCTAAAACTTCTCCATTCTTCGATGTTGAACCTGAAATATTAACAAATACATCAAGGTACCTAAAAAACATAATAATTAAGCTCAAAAAATTGTACTAACCCATACAAAACTTAAAACATAAATAATTAACAAACTAACATAATTCTAAACACATAATAAATGAATAAATTAACAATTAAATACATATCAAACTAAGCCCTAAAACATAATGCAATTCACTTCTCATGAGCCCAGTGAGTGTAATCAGTTTACTAAAAGTTAACTTTTTATAATAACATAACTGAAATATTCTCATACAATCGTAAAGCTCATGGTAGAATAATTGTCATAACAATTTACTCATGCATCATAAAATATGGTAATCTAATAACATGTCATAAAACACAATTTTATTTTTCTAAAATTACTATTTCGAAATGCATTTTTTAAATTAAACTTATAATATAAGAATTTCCATTTTCCTTTTTCCTTTTTCCTTTTTCCTTTTTCCTTTTTCTTTAATCAATAAAAAATGGTGACAATAAGTTTTCTAAAAAAATTTATACTTCAGATAAGTTAACCACTAGAATTGGTACCATACGATGTCTCTCAAATTACTTTTAAAAATGAATAGTGACGACATTATTATTTGTTTTTATGAATGTCTTACATAATATAGCTCACCACAACCTTTGTTACACTATGTTAACCTTAGGCATAAGGTCATGAAACTAGTTCTGCATCGTTTACCCATGACTAGTTAACTACTAGTTATGGAGCTGGTTTTGCATCGCTTACTCGCAATAGGTTAATCACTATAGACCGATAGTTACGAAACAAGTGCTGCATCGCTTATCCGTAACAAGTTACAGAGCTGGTTCTACATCGTTTACCCGTAATAGATTAATCGCCATAAATATACCGATATAATAACATATATAAAACTTAATGGTATACCATAGGCAAAAGGAACTCTTACAATTATGACTCATCTTATTTTTTAAATCAAGTATGGGAGGATTTATAATAAATCATTTCATTGTAACTGCCAATCATATAAAATTCAACTTTCAAATTAAAACTCATATATTGCCAAAGGAAACACTTATGCTAGCAATATTCACTTGTAAATTATCATTTGTATAAAACCTAGCATAAATATTCATTTCATGATCAAATGAAAACAATTTGCATAAAGTCAATTTAAAGAACACTCATATGTCATTAATTCTTTTGCAAAGAATTTAGTCATATAAAATAATTAAAATACACTCACTGTTTTGTGAACTTACCTCTAAGCACACTCACATGTTCTGTGCCTCTCCTTTACCTACATAAAGCACATTTTACTTAGGCATTTACTTCCAAATTAGGAAATAAGGCATTAAAAATATATGTTCGGTTTAATTGAATGCGAGATTTGTATCTATCGTGTAACACGTACGCTAATCTCATTTCTTCTTACTTCTATAAGCTAACCTAGTAGTCTCTGTTTCCAAATATAACTTCAAAAGTCAGTTAAATATCATATTTTACACATTCTAACTTAGTAATTTATTCAAAACACAATCGTACCTAATTTAATTCACCATATCATGGTCATGCATGATGAGTCATAGTTATGACCTATGTCTAGAATCCATACCTCCACTTGTTCCTTACTTTTCACATAACAATCTTTCAAATTAGGCTTTGCGTCTTCTAGGCATTTGTTCCCATAAGTATCTAGTTTCTATATCATTAAAAATCATGCCATTTCAACATCTAAACCATGAAAAATGTACCAAATATCACAATCTATATCAACATAGGGGCAGTATCAAGTTAACATTTTCAATCTAAAACTTAGATGTCATTAATCTAGAATTAGGGCTAGGTCTCCTTTAGATATTTTTAGTACTATGTCTTAGGTTTTAGTTCCAATTGGAATCACCCAATTTGGAGGTCTGTAGCCCAAGTTATGGTTAAAACAATAGGGATGGTTCAAGTGATCTAAGAATCAAAGACAAAATTTCACTAAAGTTAACTCTCTGTCTTGTCATATTCAACACTTAAATGCTTCCAAACTTGTTATCTACTCTATGGAAAGTCAAAAATCATCATTTATCTTACATGAATATATCCCACTCAAAAGCTGCAAAACAAGAAATTTAGGTTAGGAAACTTACCACTTTCTGTCAATCTTTTGGACAATTGAAGAACACTTAATCTTGATCAAGCTCTCTTCAATTCATGCTCCAAAACCCATCAAACATCTGCACCCTCCTTCTTATCTCCTTTTCCGAAACTTCACTCTTTCTTCTCTTCTTTTTCTTCTTTTGTTTCACTCTCACGTATATGTTGAAAGAAGGAAACAATTCATCTTACTTTACTCCTTTAATATCCTTTAGTGCATTACATATGCATCTTCTAATTTTATTAATGACTCATCACCATTCAATTAATAAGAAAGCTTCTAATTGGTCATTAGGTGTTACTCACTGATCCACCTACACCATTTTATACAAAAAAGACCAAATTGACCTTTAATGATATGTAAAATGACCAAATTGTCCTTTATTGAATTTAATTCATCAACTGACCGAATTAAATTCTAAAAACATTCCATAACCGTCTTATTTTCAAATTGACCATAAAATACTCTATTTAGGGTCAATTATTATTGATTGGATGCTTAAAAATTTTCACATGGGTTTAAAATAATCAATATTCGTTATTTCCAAAAAGGGCACTTTAGTCCAATAATTTCGTATTTTCCAAATTCTATCCAAACAACCTCCGTTTTGACCCATTTCAGTTCCTAGGAACTCCAATCCTAATTTCGGAGCTTTTCATATTATATAACTTTTCGGTTGCCTAGAAGAATTTTCGATTTGAATATATAAATTATTGAATGCCACCAAAATCATCCAGATTTCATTCAAAAGTGTCACCTAAATCTCCAAAGCAAATTTCGAGGCTCTTTAAAGCTCGTTCGGACTCATTTAGTAGCTTTTCGGAGTTTTTAGAAATTTTTCAAAAAAATTTTAGTCGAGTCCAGAACTATTTCTAGTTTATCCGTGATCTCTATTATAACCTTAATAATACATTTAAATGCTTAACTTACTCTAGTATACTAGAAATAGACCATACTTTATAAAATGCATGTACAACACATTACACAATACAATAATCAAACTAGGATATTACAAAAATAGTTTTGGTGAATATTTCTATGTTTTTTTAATAGCCAAAGCTATTATCTACTTTTTCACAAACAAGATGAAATTTGCAAGTGATAAAATACTCTCTATATGGCTTATTACAAGAACAACAATAATCTTTATAAGTCTCCCCCATTCTCTGTCTTCATCCATTTGTTTATTCCTTGATTGAAAATCGTCCATTTCACCCTAATGCTAATATATTAGAGCTTTACAAGAATGAAGCCCTCTCTTATAAGAAGGTCCATTTCTCAGCTTCCTAATAGATCAATGACAAATCTAAAAATATTTATTTTAGGATTGTGGATTTTGTTTGCAGTTTTTGGCGAGAACCATCTTTTTTCAGTTTTTAAGGTTTCAAAACCTTTAATTTATCTAATCTTCTCTCTATCTCTATGGTACTATATTGCAATTATTAGTAGTACAAATTTACAGTAACTCTACTCACAAAATTCTCTTTTCCTAACACTACAAGAAAAACGTCATTTTTCGACAGACATTACTGACGGAAAATATTAACATTCTATCGGTAAGTAATATTAGCGACAGACATTACCGACAGATAAAAGCATCGTAGAAATGGCCGTAGCTAATAATTACCAATAGAAGGGCATGTTCTATTGGTAAATGTATCGACAGACAACTAATGAATCGTTGGTAAATTTACCAACAGACAAAAAACTCTTTACCGTCGGTATATTTACCAACGGAACATACTCTTCTATTAGTAAACTCCCCGACGGTCCCTACCACCCACTGCATTAAGATGGGTTTGAGTCTAATCAACATCTTCAGACTGTTGAGACTGTCAGTGAATGCTTTCTTACATTTGGTCCTATCATAAGGCAATGTTTATATTAGTAAGTGATAATTATTAAGCATTAATATTAAACCATAAATTTCACATACATTGAATTCTCTACAACGGCTGTTGACAAATGTCACGTCGTCATGCTTCTTAGTATGAGTGTGTGAAAAGAGCTGATGGGTCTAGGCCTCATGCCTATAGACTTTTCTTACATGAGAATAAATGTTATAAGTGAATTAGAATTTACAAAAATTTCGACAGAGTTTCCTCTATTTTTATGATATCTATCCTTTGTTGAAAAAGAAGAAAACTAAAAAAACATAGCCATATATGGCACCAGACATTTATAACATTATCATTCTCAAACACATATTTTCATTCCAAAATTCACACATAAATTTCAATAGAAATATAGCAAAGTAAAGAAATGAGAATACAAATGTAAAGTGCAGATACTTACAAGTCTCTCTGCATGCTCTTGGTGGGTAATAGATCCTCCCATATGTACGGGAAGACTCTCTCCCCTCGGTCATCCACGTCTATTGCTCAAATTACGCTCTGAAATGGACATTGCCTCAGGTGATGTCCAACACTGCTGCCAGCAACTCCATATTTGTTTAGAAATCTAAGGCAATCATACACCGGCCCTGTGTATCGCAGCAACAAAGTCGTAATAACATGTACATACTTGTTTCTCCCATATTCTATAAATGATCAAATCAAATTGAGAATCCCAAAAAATTTCTTTCTGAAATAAAAGGAAAAACATTCAATTAATACTTATGATGTAATAATATTTATCTAATTAATGTATAAAACTGTTAATTAAATAAGAAAATAATAATTTTTGTTGTACCTCAAACTCCTGATAGTAAAATTCCTTTATCGCCTGAAAGATATTCTTCCATACATAACCCTCAATATCAATCTTCTCCTTGAATTTTGATGTCATGTTTCTTAAGCACGGTCTAGATGGAATGAACCTAATATAAAAAATAATAATTTTATACCATTTTGAAAATTGAAACCTATAACTTAATTATAAACATATAGTGTCATGTATTTTCACTTAAATGTTATTGACAATTGTAACGTAAGTTCTTCCATTAGGTCCCTCAGCTTCATACTGGTGGTCGCCTCCTTCATCATCATTGTTTACCCTTAATATCTTTATCGGTATAGGGGTAGTAAATGATGTAGGGGTGGTTGATGATGTAGGAACATCTATGAAAGGTGATGTCTCATCTACAAGTGTAGTAGCTGGAGGTGAAGGAGGTGATTCAGTTCCAGCTGCTACACCATGAGATGCTTCACCTGTACAGTAAATACCTCCGAATAGTGGTATGAATCTTGGTCTCATCATATCATGTCTTCTCTTTGGTGGAATATTTTAACCTGAAATTAATATTTAATTGAATTTTGTAGAAATATTACAAATTTAATTCAAAAAGGACATAAGACATCTTTTAGCTTCTTGCTCTCAATTGAACAAAAAGCTAGTTAAGTTCTTTAAGCTCCTTTAACTAACAGGTCTCATATTTGTATGACAAGACCAGTATCATATTTTTAGATTATCAAACTCCACACTGGTTTCATAAAAGTTTACTAGTTCAGGAATTTGGGTTAAAATTCATTGATTAGAGATTCTATAAAGAAAGGATAGGAAAGTAAAACTATATATA
>JANQBM010000004.1:21109960-21140102 GCA_025594535.1 Erythroxylum domingense
CTACAATTGATGATTTGCTTGATCAGTTACAGGGAGCTCAAGTATTCACTAAGCTGGATTTGAGATCAGGGTACTATTAGTTGAAGATAGCAGAGGCTGATGTGCCAAAGAGTGTATTTAAAAGCAGGTATGGGCACTTTGAGTTTTTAGTAATGTCATTCGGGTTAACTAATGCCCCAACAGCATTTATGACTTTGATGAATAAGGTGTCTCAGCCCTACCTGGATAGGTTTGTGATTGTATTCATTGATGACATTTTGGTTTATTCAAAGAATAGAGAAGAGCATGCCAAACATTTAAGAGTGGTTCTACAGATTATGAGGGAGAAACGACTGTATGCCAAATTCAGTAAGTGTGAACTTTGGCTGGATCAAGTAGTATTTTTGGGACATATAGTGACTGGAGAAGGCATACAGGTGAATCCAAAGAAGATAGAGGTAGTGATGAATTAGGAAGCTCCAAGGAATATGTCTGAAATTCGAAGCTTCCTAGGATTGGCTGAATATTACTGGAGGTTTGTTGAGGAGTTTTCTTTAATCTCAGCCCCTCTGATAAAGCTTCTGAGGAAGAATGTAGTGTTCAAATGGGATGAAAAATGTTAGGAGAGCTTCAAGGAGCTGAAGCATCAGTTGACTACGGCACCAGTGTTAACCATTCCATCGAGAACTGGAGGATATGTGGTGTATAGTGATGCTTCGCATCAAGGATTGGGATATGTGTTGATGCAGTATGGCAAGGTGATCACCTACGCATCGAGACAATTAAGGTCTCACGAGATTAACTATCCAGTACATGATTTGGAGTTAGCTGCAGTTGTCTTTGCTTTAAAGATATGGAGACATTATCTTTATGGTGAGACATTTCATATTTATACATACCATAAGAGCTTGAGGTATTTACTGAGTCAAAAGGAGTTGAATATGAGGCAGAGGAGATGGACTGAGCTATTGAAAGATTATTACTGCACAATTGAGTACCACCCATGGAAAGCTAATGTGGTGACAGATGCTTTGAGCAGAAGTCTAATACTAGTATAACTCAAATTCAGACATCGAGGTTACCTAACTTGATTCATTTAAGAGCCCTAAATGTGGAGTTAAATCTAGAGCAAGATAAGGCCTTAATTGCTATATTGAAGTTGAGGCCAATATTACATGATAGAATTAGAAAGGTGCAGAGTAAAGATCCTAATATGGTGAAGCTTATAGAGAAAGTGAAGATGAGTCCAAATTTTGAGTTTGAATTGAGAAATGAGACACTATGCTTGAAATAGAGGTTGAGTGTGCCTAATGTGGATGATTTAAGGAAAGAAATTCTAGAGGAAGCTCATATGTCCGTCTATGCTATGCATCCTGGTACTACCAAGATGTATAACACGCTGAAGCCGCATTTTTGATGGCTTGGAATGAAGAAGCAAGTGGCGGAGTATGTTTCTAAGTGTGTCACATGCCAACAGTTTAAGGCTAAGCATCAGGCTCCATTTGGGAAGCTACATTCATTGCCTATTCTGAAATGGAAATGGGAACGAATCACTATAGAATTCATTATGGGATTGCATAGAACTCTGAGGCAGAATGATGCAATATGGGTTATAGTGGACCGATTGACTAAGTTGGCCCATTTCTTGCCAGTGAGAGAGAATAATTCACTAGATCAGTTGGCCCGGATATATGTGAATGAAGTGGTGAGACTGTATGGGTTTCTAGTGCTCATTGTATTGGACAGGGATCCCAAGTTTACTTTAAGATTTTAGGAGAGTTTGCAATCTGCTATGGGTATTAAGTTGAACTTTAGTACAGCATTTCATCCTCAAACAGATGGATAGAGTGAGAGGACAATCAAGACCATTGAGGATATGCTTAGAACTTGTGTATTGGAGTTCCAAGGAGTATGGGACCAATATGTGGCACTTATCAAATTTGCTTAAAATAATCATTAACACACTAGTATCAGTATGGCTCTATATGAAGCCTTATATAGCAGGAAATGTCGATCACCACTGTATTGGGATGAAGAGGGCTTGAGAATGGTTGAAGGCCTAGAATTGATAAAAGACAAGGTAGATAAGGTGAAGTTGATCCGAAGCCAAATTAAAGCGGCCTAAGATAAACAGAAGAGTTATATAGATCAACATCGAAGGGACATGGAATACAGTGTAGGAGATAAAGTATTTCTGAGAGTGTCACCTTCGCGAGGAGTATTAAGATTCGGTAAGAAAGCAAGTTGAGCCCTAGGTATATTGGTACTTATGAGATCAGTGACAGGATAGGACATTTGGCCTACAAGCTGGCTTTACCAAGTGAAATGTCAGAATTACATAATGTGTTTCATGTTAGTATGCTTCGAAGATACCGATCGGACCCGACACATGTGATACCAGCTCAGGAGATTGAGGTTGCTAGTAACTTAAGCTATGTTAAGGAGTCGATCTAGATAGTGGGGTCTTAGATGAAGCAGTTGAGGAACCATGTCATTCCATTGGTGAAAGTCCTTTGGAGGAATCACCCAACTGAGGAAGCAACATGGGAAACGGAGAAGCATATGAGGAGACAATACCCCCACCTGTTCGAACAATTAGGAAATAATTTCGATGAAAAAATTTCTTTAAGAGGGGAGAGTTGTAACATCCCGTTACCCATATTGAGGCTAGAATAGTAATTATGAGAGATTAGTAAGAAATTAGAAAATACATTTCATGCTCATGCATTATATGATATGCTCATATTCATAAATATTGAATTTTGCACATGAAAATAATTGTACATGCATTCATAGACATTCCGAGTATAATTAATTTGTAATTGAATTGTGAATGTGATTTTGCAGAGAATTGTGGTTTTTATATGTTGAAAATTGATTTGGAGAGTGTATTTAGTAATTTAAAATTTTTGGAGATTTTTAGAAATTTTTTAAAATTTTGGGTAAAAAAATTTAGACTAGAAAAAATGCCAAGTGGCAAGACAATTGACAAATAGCAGTAGAATTAAGAGTCAAATGACAGTGAAAATTTTTATTTATAACTTTGGGATTTTGTTCTTGTTTTCTCTTCTTCTCTTCGTTACTTCCTTCTTCACTCTCACCTTACCAAATTTTGAATCTCCAAACCTTCATTAACACTAAAGCTTGATTTCATGTTTCACTCATCACTCCCATCTTGTTTTCTTCTTCATTTATCATCAAAGACCCAAACTCCCAACCTCCATGATGATGTACGTGGGTTGTATGAGAAGCTAGGGTTGGTGTTCTTTTGAAGGATTTGAAGAGAAATCAAGTAAGTTATATGTTGATTTTCATCGGTTAGTGTAAATAGAACTTATATGTGAAGTAATTTGAGATTGATGGATTGGTTATAAAATTGTGTGTATATGTCGTGGATGAAGAATAAAGATTGATGATATCTTGTTTAAGTATTCGATTTGTTGATAATTGATAAGTTATTGAGATGATTTTTAAGATAGAAAGTTCATTATGATAAATGTGTGTATGATGTGTTTTGTTTCTGGTGTATATTATGGATTGAAGAAGAAATGAGGTGGATATAAGTTAGAAGTGGTAGATTAAGCCAAAGAGATGAATTAGGAAGAGATTGATAAGGAAGTGTGCTGAAAATGTGTTAGTTGTAGTGATTCAACTGAACATGCGTCGGTTGTTTGGACATATCTTGATCTATAGATATCCAAATAGGATGATTATTCATTTATATCAATCTAGAGACAAATGGCTACAATTTTCATGAAGAACTCAAGTTTGAATTCTGTCTCTAAAAGGGGGGTTGAAAATTGTCTTGAAGTAGAGTTTCAGATTTTATCTCTGTTTCTGAACAGTGTGGAGTAAATTGTGTATAACTTTTATAATATTGAGTCAAATTGTATGAACTTAGATTCTTTAGAATCTTAAGACATAGAACAATTGTTTAGAAGATGAATTTGCCAAAAAACCTCAATATCTAGGTGTAAAATAGATGTGAAGTTCGGAAAAGGAAAAAAAAAAGGGAAGGGAGGCGCATCGGCTAGATGCAGGTTACGATCGTGACTCTGCTGAAATGTTGTGATCGTAAAGTGTCACAATCACAATGGCCACTACGGAAATTGCGATCGCGACACGTCGTGATGGCAACTTCGAAGGTGATATGCGGGAGATGCCTTCTGAACATATGCTGGTTTTTTGATGATATCTTGATCTATAGATATACAAATGAGATGATTCTTAATTCAGATTAAACTAGAGACATATTATACAACTTTTTAAAAGAAATCTAAATTTAATTATGTCTTTAAAATTTTCAAATTTTGATGTGAAGTTGAGTCTGGATTGAGGTTATAGTACTACTCGAGATAGAAATTATATTTTGATGTTTTCATAAAACCTGAATGGAAATAGGCTTAATCAGACAAAGGTGTCTTCACAAAAGTTGTATTTCATTCTCTTACCTTTCACTTGGTTCTAATTTTGTAATTTTTAGATATCTGAGTTGAAAGTTATGAGTTGTACAATTTGAGGGTATGATCATGAACTAACCAAAAGTTTAATTATACATAGTATGTGGTATTTTGAGGATAACTCATAGGATACAAAATCAAATTGAATGATCTTGGTATGATTAGAAACTTAAGAGATAAAAGCACAATTTTCTAGGAGAAAGTATCCTTTAATGACTTCATTTTCTGGGTCAAAAAGAACTTGGAAAGTTGACCCAAATGTGTGTCTTAGGAAAAATCTGAATTGAAGAAATGAGTTATGAATTTTGATTTTTATGGTTTTATTGAGGTATAAATCATAAGTATAAATGATACTTATGTGAGTTTGGAAATATGTATGATAGTTTGATGTGAATAATGGAAAGATACCCTGGATTGTTATGAACATGCATTGTACATATTTCATATACATACATGTGCATAAATGAATATTTATAATTGTGCTAAAGTGTGATGTGTGTATATTGCTTGTTTTAGAGGAGCAATTGGAACATCAACATCCAGACATTGCCGGAACTTTGAGGCAATAGCTTTGAAAGCAATCTGTAAGTAACCTAGATGGTCTTACTTAATTACTGTTGTGTTAAATTCTATTTTGACTTATCATATGAATGTGTAATGTTGTGTACTGAAAGTCGGACACGAACGTCCGAAGATTGTAAGGTATGGATGAGATATTGAAGTGCTACTTGTATGTGAATGGGAAGAACTAATTGTTTCTTGAATTGATTGATTGATTTTTATGTGCATTCCGTACATGAATGCATGATTAGATAATGAGAGTTGTGACTAGAGTAGCCACCGATCAGAGCTTAAAGCTCAACGCGTGAAAGGAACCTTGAGCTCAGACAGTGATTAAGAGCCTAAGGCTCACTATGTAAAAATGAGCCCTGTATCCCTAAGGGATAAGAGACAGTATAAATGAGCCCGGTGTCCTCAATGGATACGTGACAATTTAGGCACTTGGTCACAACAACATAATAATTGGAAAAGAGTCACTTATGCATTCCATATAATTTGTATCGAGTATGTTTGATTGATTGAAATGCAATTGTCTTACTATTAAACAAAAATGTGATATTATATGAAAAATGCAATGATGTGAATTATTTGTTATGTGAAATGATATGTTGCGTGAATTGAGTGAGCCATCAATGATGGTTACCTCATCTGAGTTCGTAAAACTCACCCAAAATTGCACGTTGATATTTTAGGATATAGAGAGGATTCTAGCTACTGAGAGACCATACAAGAAGCTTAATTCTTGTACTTTTGTGAAGAAGATATGGCTCAAAGGTCAGCCAGCTGGACTGAAGGATTTAGTTAGATCTTTTGTTTTTGCTCTTTCATGTAATACTTCTTGTATTAGGATTTGATGATGTACATGTATAGATTTTTTGAAAGCTGCAATGTATGTACATTCAGATTTATGAAATGAAAAGATGAAATTTGTTTTAAAAATATATATTTGGTGAATTCTTATATTTAGTTAATGCCATGATTCAGCAGGATTAATTACCATGTGATAAAGTGAAAATGAGGCTATAACACGTCGTTGTTATAGGGTATATACTAGAATGTCATATCGGTGTCCGGTATGTACCTGATAGTAGTGGGGTGTTACATTTACACCTCAAGAACACTTGATTATTCTAATTTCATCAATCAATCATTCACCAATGTTATTCTAGCATCATAAGATCACTTAAATTTCCAAATTCTCATTTAATCTTACTTAATTCACAATAGACATCTCCTTTGAATCATATTAGCATTCCTAATAACACCTTTATTCCATAAATGACTCTAAATTTCCAGATTTAGTTATATTAATCTCATCATTCTTAAACTAAAACATCATTAATAATCTAAACATATCAAACAATTTATCAACTAATCAGCCATCAAACTAAGTTTATTTCAAGTTTCATTAAATTCTAAATACTCCATGGGAAGTACCTTCGCATTAGTTGTTCCAATCATCACTTAAAAGACAACATTTTACTTTTTATGCTAGCCCACGATCTTGATGGACCTTCCCATAATCGTGACAGAAGCTTGTGCAATAGGCCATGATCGTGAGGACTATGCCACGATCATGACAGAACCTAAATAACCAGGCCACGATTATGTCCTGCCTTTCTTCTTTCAATTTTCCACGAATTCACATATTAAGAAATATCATTAACATTTCAAGTTTTCGATAATTCATGTCCATTTATGCAACCTCTTTTGATTCTAATCTAACTACCATATTGGTTACATTAAATCTCATAAAACTCTACTCAATTGATTCATTACCATTCACTTTATACAATCATACATGCCTCCCAAAAACTTTCTAGATTTTAAACCCTTTTCTTCCTATATCAAACATTTCATATGCATAGCTCATCATTTTTACACGTTTCCATCTCAAAACCATCCACGAAACAAATCATAAATCATTGTTCATCATATACACAAAATAGGACATAAGTGTTTCATTCCTTCATCAAAATTTCTGCACTCATCATATACTATTTTCACTAAATCAATCATTTTCAAACCATCATCAAAATTGCTTATATTAAGACAAACCATGAACATAAAGATTGTACATACTTGTTTAGCTCAAAACCCTTATCAAAAACATCTATAACACAACTCATAACCTATTGATGATCATTTATACCAAAAACAGAATATAAACCTATTCATTTCCTCATCCACGTTACAGCACATTTCAACACCATTTTAATGATCATTCCACCTCTAACTATCATTATATATGTTTCATTAAAGAAATCCATAAAGATCCATATATTTAACTTACTTGTTTAAGCTCCAAATTTTTCTTCAAATCACGTAAACCTAGCTTCTCCAAAGCTTACACAATCATCAACTTTCAAGAAGGAAAGTTTAGGCTTTCAAGTAACAAGATGAAGAAGACAATATCTTGGAGTGATAAGTGTAGGAGTTTGACAAAAATCAACATGGGAGGGTGAGAGTGAGATGGTCATGAGTGAAGAAAATGAAGAAGATGAAGAAGAAAATAAGAGCATATAGCTAACGCGAAAGACAAATGAAGAGATGGTCTTTTAATTAGGTAAACATTGTAGGTTAATAACATGGTGGGTGTCATGACACATGTCATGACACTTAAAACATAAAGATTAATGCCAAATTGGATAGTTACTAAAGCTACCATATGATTCTTAATAATCAATCCAGTTGTCACCCAATTTCTAAACTAATTGTCACCCAATTTTCTATGCCACTTGTCAATAAATCCTAAAGTCGTGTGTCAATTATTTCTATTGCCTTTTGTCACTTATTTCTACTACCATGAATCAATTTTTCTTACCACTTGGCATTTTTCCTAGTCCAAAAATATTCATAATTTCATAAATCTCTCAATTTTCACGAAAAATTTCTAAATTTACAATTATCATTCACCAAATTGAAATTCACAACATAATAATTCACAATTCACATTCCGATCATTTTAAATCATTTATACCCCGAAAAATGTCGATTAAGTGCATAAATAGTCTTTGTAATGTGTACAAAAATCATAACTCACATGTGTGTATGCTAATGATAAGCATATGAATGCAATGCATTTCACTTATTCTCTAAGCTATTTCTCATGTACGGTTGTCTGGGGTCCCACCCTTATTATAGGAAAACGAGATATTACAATAATTTGGAACATGCTCTTTAGGTTTAATTAGACAGCTGCATTACGAAATGGAATACTAATCAATCAAGGCAATAACCAAATACGCTCGGGTTAATCTAGGTTAGGTTATCCCTAATGATTTAAAACCATTAGTTGTCATAAAGGAACCTCAACACAACAATTATGGATTATATTAAAGATTCTAGTAGTGGATTCATACATAAACAATCGATGATAATGAGAATAATGATAATTCATAAATGAAATCCCAAATCTATAAACATAGGATAAACTAAAAAATCCATAAAGAGAGATTCAATATTAAGCAATGAAAGGATGTGCTTAACAGTGACTCGGGCATTGGTTTCACCTTTGAACTGGTTTAGCCCCCCATCTTCTCCATGGGTCTCTAAGATTAGCTCTCTGTCATCTCTTTTGTTCCCAAAACCCATAAAATGAAGTTTGAATAGTTTCTACCACCAAAATGATGTATTTATAATAAAAACTAGGTTTTTAGGTGAGTTGACAAAAAGTCAAGGGCATGACTTGTAGTTTGACAACCATGACTAGCCTCTATGGGAGGCTCACAATCATGAGCCATGGTGTCATTGACATGACATGGATGTCACACCCATGACAAATTTGTCATGTGCATGACATAGGTGACTCATCTTAATCCTTTCATTACCTCTTAACTTTCACTTATTCGTACAGAATTCCTTAAGGAATTTCGCATATCTCAGTACTTGTTTGTTTGCTTATAATAATGGGATATTCACCTTAACCTTTTGAAAGGTCTCTCAGATCTCTTTATCCTTATTTTATTGATTTAACTTTGTCAATTTGCTAGGAAACGGTGGAGGGTTAGTCTTTTCAACAATTGGAAATTAAGCATTTACCTTTGAACTTGATAGAATATCCCTTTCTTCTTTGAGTTGTCTCTCAATGTCTTCTTCATTAGCCATCCTTTGAGTAATTTTTTTAGGGACCTTAAGCTTCCTACCACTCCTCAAGGTGATTGCACTAAAAACTTCATATTCTTATCCGGTTGTGATGGCAATTATCCTCCATTTTATAAATCTAGACGGTCGATCCTCACTGCCATCTTACCTATTTGGCATTTCACGTTTTGTATACTAGATTTTGTCTCTTGCTGAAATTGTTGTACACTCTGTCAAAGCTATTGGATACCCTATTGATGCTATTGTTGTATACCCTGTTAAAATTGAAGATTGTTAACACTAAAGTTTTGATAAAGTCATTTAAAGATGTATTTGAACTGGAAGAAGAGGCTTATGGCCCAGTTTGAAATTGTTATGATTCTTATGGCCTATTCTGTAAGTAATTATGTTGCCTATTCCCCTCATAATTCAAGTTGAGATGATCCCTCCAGTCTGAGTTATACATTTGGGAGTACGGGTTGTACTAGTTAGGAAAATTCCTTCCTGTAGCTTTCATGTATTCCATACTTTCCTTTTATAATGTCGGGTACTCATTAGTGAGATGGCTTGTGTTTGCACATATTCCACTTGCCTTTACTTGTGCCTATCTGACTACAAGTTTTCTAAGAAAAGACATTAGATCATCTAAAATATAAATGAAGTACTTACCTCATTTACATGATGAACATCATTGTGAGCGTCAAATTGTTGAGTATTAACGCCCATGGGCTCAATTAAAATACAAGCCTCTATAGGAGTCTTTTCATATAATGCTCCACCACTCGTTGCATTCACCAAACTCCTCTCCATAGGTAACAATCTCTCATAGAAATACTAGAAAGGATTTTTCTAGTTATGTTATATTCGGGAAAATTGACATTTAACTTCTTAAAGCGCTCCCAACACTCCTATAAGGACTCTCTATTATATTGCTTTATGCCATAAATCTCCTTCTGTATACTCTTTGTCTTTGATGCTGGAAAATATTTTTCTAAAAATAGTCGCTTCATCTCTAGCTGTCGTATAAGGACTTTCTATTATGTTGCTTTATGCCACAAATCTCCTTCCATATACTCATTGTCTTTAATGTTGGAAAATATTTTTCTAAAATTAGTCACTTCATCTCTATCCACATTGATAAGTGTGAATTGCATCATATTTTAGGGCTTAGTTTGATATTGATTTAATTGTTAATTTAATTATTTAGTATGTCTTTAGGTTAGAATTGTGTTAGTTAGCTAATTATTTATGTTTAAGTGTTTTTATGGGTTAGTACAGGTCTTTGAGCTTAATTATTATGTTTTTTAGGTACCTTGATGTGCTTGTTCGTGTTTTAAGTCAACACTGAAGAATAGAGAAGTTTCAGAGACACTCAGACTGAAATAATGACCCACAATCATGGCACAATAAGCCACAATAGTGATAGAAGCACTAGAGTAAACACATGATCATGGCCCATATGCCACGACTATGACAGAAGCCCAAGACACGGCCCATGATTATGGCCTGCTTGCCATGTTCAAGATAGAAGGCTCAGATGTGGACCATGATCGTGGCTTGCATCAGGTAAACACACAGACACTCAAAATGTCAAGTTTCGAGTGAGTTTTTAGACCTTTAGGACCTCGAAAAAACACTAAGACTACCCAGAACACAAAAGGTATATAAAGAATAAGACAAAGAAGATGAAGGAGCTTTTGCATCAGCCACTTTTGGAGAGAAACCTTAGAAAGAATTGCTGAGAGATTAAGGAAGAGAAGAAAGAAGAGAGAAGTGGAGAAGAAGTCAACATTGACGAAATTCCCAAATCAGGAGTTTTCGACATCGCTGCCTCCCTTCTCCATTCAAAATCATATTTCTTATTATTTTCCATTTTTATTATTATATATAATTGGGAATGGCAGTTTGATGATAGGATTTGTGAATGTTGAGATGTTTTAAACTCACCTTCGGGTTTTTTATCTTTGATTTAATGAAATTTGATTATTTTTATGTTTATTGGATTTATAGTGAATGATTTTTGTTATTGCATAATTTGGTAATAAACTGAGAGGGTGAATGATAGATGTGATTTGCATGATATTTTAGGGTCAATTTATTCAGTATTTAATGTTAATTTGAGTGTTTAGTGTGTATTTATGTTTTAATTGTGTTAGTTTATGTGTTTAATTATTCGTTATGGGTTAGTATAAGTCTTTGAGATTAAATTTATATTTTTGAGGTACCTTGATATGTTTGTTAGTGTTTCAGGATAAACGGCAAAGAACGGAGAAGTTTCAAAGAGTTTCGGGCTAAAAATATAGCCCAAGATCGTGGTACAACAAGCCACGATCATGACAAAAAGAGGCGAGCTGACAAGACCTAGGCTATGATCGTGCACTTTGCGCCACGGTCATAACAGAGAGCTCTGTGCCAAGCCATGATCGTGCACTTTGTGCCACGATCGTGACAGAGAGGGTTAGGCACTGGCCATGATCGTGGCAGGCAGGGCCATGATTGTGGCCTGTATCTGACTGACATAAAAACTCAAGTTTCGCAAGACTTTTTGGACCGTTTTGACCCTGAATGAACCCTAAGGCTTCCAAAATATTAATATAGTGTTAAGGAATAGAAGAAGCAGCATTGGAAGAGCCTTTTGCATCAACCAAATTCCAAAACCCTAAAGAGTTTATCGAGAGATTGAGGAAGGAGATGAAGGAAGAGAGACACGAAGAAGAAGCTTAATGCAAAGTACTTTCTAGAACATGAGGTTATCGTTACTACCTCCGCTATTCCATTCCCGACGTATTTTTTGATTATTTCAATTTTATTGATGTATAAAGTTGAGAAAGTTGTTGAGAATAGGTTTTGTTAAATGATGAGTTTTTATCTATACTCACTTTTGGGATTTTTGTCTTTGATATTAATGAAATTCAATTTAGTGTTTTTTTTATTGAGTTATTTTTTATTCAATTTCTATTCTTAATAATTCGATAACAAACTAAGATGGTGAACTGAGTGAATATCATCAAATTGGGCTAATGAGAGTAGGCAGTTTGATAGATAAAGAATTGAATCAAACCATTAAACTTGTGTAACGAGAGATCGTGCATAGGTTTTCGGATGGTTTTTAGACAATTTCAGAACTAATTTAGTTTTTAGGTCAATTGTTAATTGAGATATCACAATTCTATTATTTGAATTAGCGTTTATAAATTAAGGTTAAAGATTATAACTTAAAAGAAAATAATCCACCCTAAGACCGCCTAGACTCAGTAATTCGATAATTGCATAATTAATTAGATTTTTGTTAAGGTCGGATAAACCCCCTTTCTCTCAATTGGTAGTTCCTAGGATGATTTTCGATTAGGTTGTGCAATTGCTATCCTGTTTATATTTCTGAATTTTAATTCTCATAATTGATTGTTTGATTAATTAATTTTCTACATTAGTTGTTTATTTTAAATTGTTGTGACTTAGTTCAGTCTTAGATTTTAGGATTAGATTAACCCTCCTCATGGGATCAATACCTTAGGTACTACGCGAACAACCCATGCGCTTGCAGAAATATCGAGGTTAAATATATTAAAACTTTTTTATAGCGTAACACCCCGATCAAGTTTTTGATGTCGTTGTCGGGGAGGCGATATTTTAGTTCTATAGTTTAAGGCGCTTAGATTAGTTATTAATTTTTGTTCCATTCTTTAATTTTTATTTCAGAATCGTGCTTTTACATAAATACAAGAGTCACAAGAGGTTCGAATCATGCAATGGAGAAGTTAGATTTAGATATCAATCGACTAGAATGAACCCTTAGGAAAGATAGACGAGAAGAAGACGAAGAGATTGGAAAATCAACAATGGTCGAGGAATTCCAACAGAACATGGACTACGAAGTGAACTAAGGCTAACACCAAAAGACCCTGATGGACTTTATGAGGCTGGGGTTCAACGTTGCGAACCGAGGAGTGGCTAGGCCACCTGTTTAAGTGACTTCGTTCGAGATAAAGCCAGCCCTCCTCAATATGCTTCAAAAAAAACATACAATTCTATGGATTAGCAAACAAGGATCTGAACACGCACGTTGTGAATTTCCTCAAGATCTGTGATAATTTTTGGTATCAACAGATGTCAGAGGATGCTGTTAAAATTAGGTTGTTTCCCTTCACTCTTAGAGATAGGGTGAAGGCTTAGTACCATTCACTGAGCCTAGTCAACATAATGACATGGGATCAACTTGTGCATGCCTTTTTGGACAAGTATTTCTTATTAACTAAAACCACCAAGATAATGAAGAAAATCACTAATTTCGAACAAGGTGACGGGGAATCAATCTACGAAGCGTGGGAAAGATATAAGGATCTGCAAAGGAAGTGCCCACACCATAACCTACTGAAGGAGTTCCTTTTGAAAACCTTTTACAATGGAGTTAACCTACCAAAAAAAGGCACAATCAAAACACCGTTAGGAGGATTCTTGATGTGAAATACTATCGATAAAGCAGAGGAGCTGATTGAGGAGATGGCAAGCAACGGTTGTTTATGGACGAATGAGCGGGGAAGGAAACCTGCTACTTTTAGATAGTAGAAGGGAATTGTCATGGTCGATCAGATGACAGAGATGCAAGCAAAGATCGACAATTTGACACGATAACTAAACAACATGAAGGCATCATCCCCAGCTCAGGTGAAGGCCACATAGTTGAAGTGTGAGCTTGATGGACAAATAGACCATAATACCGTGGAGTGTTATTTGATGAAGGAGGATAGTCAGGAACAACTGAATTATATGGGGGCACAATATGGACGAGGAGGGGGTAACAATCCCTACTCCAACACTTACAACCTCGGGTGGAAGAACCACCCTAACTTCTCCTTTTCAAACAACAATAGAGGACAGTTCAGGCCTCAGGGACAATCGGGTTTCCAACAAGTTAAAATAAGCTCGATGGAATCAAAATTGGATAAGATTTTGGATAAGATTGGGGGCATGGAGGAAGCACATAGGAGGCTCAAGAGTAAATTCGAGCAAGTCATGAAGAACCATGCCTCATCCATACATAATCTAGAAGTCCAAGTAGGATAACTCGCAAAAGCAATGTCTACTCAGAACGTTAGAACACTTCCAAACAATACCGAGTCTAATCTGAAAGAACGGATCTTAGTAATCAGCAAAACCCAGGATGAGGAACCTGAAAAAGTAAACGGAGGTGAAGATGAAGGATAAAGTAAAACGATTAAAGAAGACTTTCTAAGTGAGCTCATGATCAAGTCACTTAAGGCAATTCGATGTGTATTTCCGTTCCTTATTGTGCAACAATAGGAGTTATATGCAAAGAGGACAGCAAGGAAATTGCAGGAGATTGGATCCTATAAGGTAGAGGAAGTGACAGAATAACTTTGGACAGAACTCAGATTAAAGGAATCCGTCAAAATGAAGGTTCAGGAGCAAGTATCGAAAAAAGACCCCAACATCGCGCAAAAGAAGGAAGACCTAGGGGACTTTTTCATTCCCTGCAGCATCAATAGAATCATCATAGATAGGGCATTCGCAGATTTGGGTGCGAGTATAAACATGATGCCCTACACTTTTAATCTGAAGATGGGGTTAAGATAGTTAGTACCCACCAAGTTTTTGGTAAAGACGGTCAATAAAACAATGCATAAACCGATGGGGATTCTAAAGGAAGTGCTAGTAAAAGTTGATAAATATATCTTCCCAATATACTTCTACATACTGGACATTAGAGAAGATAGGGACACCCCGATATTCTTGGAAGATCGTTCTTAGCCACTGCACGTTCAATTATTGATGTCGATATGGTGAATTAACTCTGCAAATAGGAAAGGAGAAATTGACCTTCAAGGTGGCTAGAAGTGACCATGGATCCTCCACTAGATATCAAGGAACCCGAACCTCGAGGAGAATGGGAAGATATCAAGGATCCTCGAAATGCTTTCAGGAAGAAGTGCTCATGAAGAAGAAGGCGAGCAAAGGAGATTTGTAAGGAAGGTAGGACCTATAGCATGGTAGCTCAAGTGCAAACTTTATGATTAATGACTACGCTACTATTGCGACTTGGATTCAAACCACTGTGAGTTTAAAGGAGCATCGAGCTACTGACGTTAAAAGAAGCATTGCATTGGAGGCAACCCATGGAAAAGTAGTTCTTTGATTGTTTTAGTTAGAACCTTTGAATTCTATAATTAGGATTAGGTTTTTGTTTTTAATAAAATAAAGAAGGAATAGAATTTCAGAATAAGTGGATGACTTGAGCAAGCAAGTAAGGAGGGGTAAAGAGGGGTTACAAAAGAATTAAGAAGTGAAATTGGAAAGATTAGAAAAAGAACAAAGGAAGGAAAAATCAAACTAGACTGAACTAACTAGGTTAGAGCATTTTCAATGCTAAGAATGCACACAACAACATCTTCAGGATGAACACTTGTTGCAGCACAAATTCATGTGTCAAACTATTTTTGACAAAACGGAAACCAACAAGTGTTTGACGAAAGAACTTTTCATATTATGGTGTATGGGTCATAGCATCCTAGTTTGCACAACCACCCGCATCTTTAATGCAATTATTGTTGTTCAAAAGAAAAGGAGCAATAACTTAGGAATGGGTTACTTAGTTTCGGCCATAGCTAATTACTATAGAGTTGAGTGCAATGGACTAACAGTCTATCGTCCTAAATTTATGAACCATCATAATCCATGACAAGCTGAAATCCTAAAATCCCATAATATGGAACTTCAGGATATTACTGCCAAGACACACATAAAGGGCAGGACTAGTCAAGTGAGTTCAAGTGCTCAACAATAATAAAAAGAGGATTCGACCAACGAGGAATCCGAGGAAGAAGAAGCAACAGAACAACCAGGCTGGAAGAAAGTACTAGATACAATCTTCGCAAACACCAAAATAATTACAGATACACTCTCAAAGAACTTTAGAAGGATGAAGGAGATGACCCCAACTCACGATATCAGAGCTGGGACATATGTCGTATCCATCATTATTTCGAGGCTCAAGGCGTTCAACTGTTACCTCCAACACCATCACTATGAAGCTTTGTTTTAACTCCCTTTCTTTTTAAATTTAATCTTTATTTTATTTTTTATTCTAATTTATGTTTCTTCTTTCCATATGTGTTTTTCCCCTTCTCACATTGAAGACAATGTGTTGTTCAAGTGTGGAGAGGGTTACATTGAATGTGAATTTTGCATGATAGTTATTAGATTGCATTTTGTAACTTGTGTGAATGTGTCAATAGCTTAGATGGATTGAAATTGATTTAAGTTTGAATATAGTCTATTAGGTTGTGAAGAATCATTAGGAATCAAAATTAGTGAGTTGGGGTCTTTAGATAAATATGCAACTTATTTAGGATTTAGTGTTAGTTTGTCACCCTCTAAATTGTCACATTCATTCATTATTTGAGGCCTTTCGACTTAAGTAGCTTTACTAGTATTTTTTTATAGAAAGAAGAAGCTAAAGCAACAAGTTAGGCAATATAAAAAAAATGTGTTTGTTAATTTTAAATAAATAACTATTCTGCTGGCCTTTGGGTTATGGATAGAGCTAGTAGCCAGTTGAGAATGGGATGTAGCTGAATAACCAGATCAACATGCATCACAAATGTGTGCCTTTGCGTCAAAAGGCTATAATGACGTTCCAATCAAGCAGCTTAATAAAAAAAACATGACTTAGTTGAGTAACCGAATCGACATTCATTACCAATGTTTGCTTCTATGTAAAAAGACTAAGTCCATGTTCACAAAAGTAAATAAAAAAATATTGTGTGTTTTCGAATAAATACTTACCAGACTTGTAATAGCTTGACTTTTTATGAAAACGTACTTAAGAGTAGTTACAGAGTCTAAATGACCAAAGAATTATTAACATGTGTATGCAATTGAAAAGGGTAAACAATTTAACACTTGAGTCCAAATTAATATGTATATTTTGCTCAAAGCCCCAAGATGTGAATTTTGCACGTTATTGATTTCATATACTTGAATGAATGTGTTTAAAATAAAATTTACTTCATGAAGTTGAAGCCATTGTCTCATTATTGCATTGTGTATCGTGTGATTTTGTATGTTTTTTGTTTTGTTTTCTTGAGGACAAGCAAACATTTAAATGTGGGGATGTTAATAAGTGTGAATTGCATCATGTTTTAGGGCTTAGTTTGATATGGATTTAATTGTTAATTCAATCATTTAGTATGTGTTTAGTTTAGAATTGTGTTAGTTAGTTAATTATTTGTGTTTAAGTATTTTTGTGGGTTAGTACAAGTCTATAAGCTTAATTATTATGATTTTGAGGTACCTTGATGTGTTTGTTAGTGTTTCAGGGTCAACATCGAAGAACGGAGAAGTTTCAGAGACACTCATGCCTAAACAACAGCCCACGATCGTGACATAATAGGCCACGATTGTGACAGAAGCACTGGAGTTAGCCATATAACACGATCATGACAGAAGCCCATGACACGACCCTCGATCGTGGCCTGCTTGCCATGATCGTGCAGAAAGCTCAGAAGTGGCCAACATCGGGCAGATGCGTAGACACTAAAAAATATCAAGTTTCAAGGAAGTTTTTGGACCTTTTGGATCCCATAAAGACCTTAGGACTGCCCAGAACACAAAAGGTATATAAAGAATAAGACGAAGAAGATGAAGGAGATTTTGCATCAACCATTTTTGGAGAGAAACCCTAGAGAGAATTGTTGAGAGATTGAGGAAGAGAAGAAGAAAAGGAGAAGTGGAGAAGAAGCCGACATTGACGTACTTCCCAGATCAGGAGTTTCTGACATTGCTGCCTCTCATCTCCATCTAAGATCATATTTCCTGTTATTTTCCATTTTTATTATTGTATAGAATTGGGAATAGCAGTTTGATAATAGGATTTGTGAATTTTGAGATGTTCTAAACTCACCTTTGGGTTTTTTTATCTTTAATTTAATGAAATTTGATTGTTTTTATGTTTATTGGATTTATTGTGATTTATTTATGTGATTGCATAATTCGATAATAAACTGAGAGGGTAACCCGAATGAAAAATTATTAAATTATGCTAATGAGAGTTTGGTGATTTAATAAAAGCAAGAAATTAATTTAATCAGTAATTGTGTGAAGAGAGATCTCGCATAGGTTCCCGATAATTTATTGGACAACTTCACATCTAACTAGGGTTTTGGATAGGTTGTTAATTGAGAAATTGTAATTTTCCATAATCTAATTAGGGTTTATAATTTAGGGTTAATTGTTATAACTCGAGAGAGAGTAATTAACCCTATGATCATCTAGAACCAATAATTTGATAAGTCATAATCGATTAGGTTAGTGTTAAAGATAGGTAAATTGTCTTTTCTCTCAATTGATAGTTTTCTTAGGTTACTTCTTGAGTGTGTTACAACAGCTAAATTATTAATGTTTTCGTAATTAATGCTTGGATTGATTTGCGTGATTGAATTGAATTCTTGTTTTAATTTTTATATCTTTTGAATTTTTGTGAATTATGTTAGCCTGAGATTTTAAGATTAGATTATCCCTCCTCGTGGGATCGACACCTTAGGTATTACGCAAATGACCCATGCGCTTGTGGATTATTGAGGTTAAATAAATTAAACTTACGCACTTTGGAAAACCACGATCACTCGTATTCACACTCCTAGTATGTAGATCAAACAACCAATCCTTTGCTGCTTCTTTTAGTGAGAATAGGAAAGCCCTCAATATGATTTGCTCGTCTGTGAGAGGCTTCATAATTAGACATACCACATCAAGCTCCTTGAAATGCTTACGAGCATCCTCACCTACAAGACTATGAAAACTAGGCAACAAATATGTTAATCCAGACTAAGTTCAAAGGTAACATACTCAGCAAAATTAGGAAACGTAATGCATAAAGGCTTTTAGGTTAAGTCTAGTGCGGCCAACTCCCTTAGTGTTCTTTGGTTTGCCATTGTTTCTTCGGATTCACGTTTTGATTTTATTTCCATAGTTATTCTTGCTTCCCTTCATAACCTCTACAATGTCCTTTTGATCTCCAAATCAAATTATACAAGTTCTCTATGAGGAGATTTGGTAACTACCATACACCAATACTAGCAAACGTTTAAAGATTAACAAATAACTAAAAGAAATAGTTATAAACAAATATATACACAAAACACCAACTAAAATCAAAAAGAAAATTAAAGCGCCACACTTCCCAACAATGGTGCTAAAATTTGACAACGCTTGTCGAGTGCATTGCAAAATTAACCTAACTCTTCACACACAAAATTTGTAGTTGTGGTGAGTTGGGATCGCATCCACAAAAATTGTTTGGATAATTCTCGTAATGAAAATAATCGATGCAAAGGAAATAAAAGGGGGTTTTGAATTAATGCAATTGAGAAAACAAAATATTAATTAAATTAATGCAAGTAATTTATTGAAAACAGCCAAAGATGACAAGAATGATGAAAATGTGTAAAACTTGATTCTCGAATCAATCTTGGTCTACACATGATTAAACACATTTCATTGTTCATGTTTTCACATCTCTCTTAGGATTATTGATCATAATAACAACAAGCTTTATTAATCCCAATTTTTCTTTAGGTCATGTTTAATTAGGATAAGCTCAACAATTAAACGTAGCTACCGAATAACTTAGAACATGCTCTCTAGATTTCATTGGATAGCTGCATTACGAAATGAAAAACGGATCAATCAAGGTAACAATTACATACACTCGGGTCATTTAACCTAAGTTAAGTTATCCTTAATGATTCGAAACCATTAGTTGCCATAAAGGAATCCCAACACAATAATTACGGATTGTATTAATGATTCTAGCAATGGTTTCGTACATAAACAACCTACGATAACAAGAATAATGATCATTCGTACATGAAAACTGAAATCTATAAACATAGGTTAACCTAAACAATCCATAAAGAGAGATTCAACATTAAACAATGAAAGGATGTCCTTAACCATTACTCAAGTGTCGATTTCACCTTCAAACCTGTGTCGGGAAGTTTAACCCTCCATCTTCTCCTTGGGTCTCCAAGATTAGCTCTCTGTCGTCTCTTTTGTTCCTAAAATCCCAAAAATAAAGTCTAAGTCATTTTTGTCGTCAAAATGATGTATTTATAACAAAAACTAGGTTTTTTGGTAAGCTAGCAAAAAGTCATGGCGTGCCTTGTAGTGTCACGACCGTGACTATCCTCCATGGGAGGCTCACGACCGTGAGACATGGTGTCATGGGCTTGACATGGGTGTCATACCACGTGACATAGGTCTCAGTGCTATGACCTTGCATGTCTTCATTCCTTTTGGTATTTTCTTGTCTCCTCTTTATTCTAATCCTTCTCCTTCTTGTTCCATGGAGCCGATTGAGTGTGAAACTTAAGAAGATGGCTCAGCAAGTATGTTTTCAGCTCACTTTAACTATTATGCTTTCAAATTGTTCCTAAAATCAAATATGAACTAAATTGAGTGTCTTAAGCATTTCAAAGCATTAATCACTAAGTGTCACGGATTAACTGTATTAACAATTAAGCACATATCAAGACACTTGAAGAATCAGCTTGTTGGGATTATGGTTAATGATCTCAATTTTACATGGTTTCAGACATCTGACACAAACTTGATAAAATTATAGTTAGAATCTCCTTGTTAGGATTACGATTAACGATATCAATTTTACATGGATTCAGATATCTTGCACAAACTTGACAAAATTATAATTATCTTGTTCTCCTATATATATATATTAATTTCAGTGTTCAATAATAAGGTGTCAGTCTAGAATTATTTGGTGACTGTCACTTGAAATGGTTACAATAACTCAGTGGTCCTAGGATAATCCCATTTAAGACAAAGAAAAGTATCCCCCAACTAATTAGCACAAAGATTCCCTGTCATATAATGCTAAAGACAACTTCATTGAGAAGATTTCTCCAACCGACAGTGTGCTGCCATTCATTTTAAATATATGATCTTGATTATGGGTTACGTAGGCTAGATGTAACGAAGATTAGATTGATTCAGGTTTAAATCTTTTTAGTTCCTTGTAACACAGGAAAAACTAGATTTTGGAGAAGAATCCGATATTTCCTTGTAGTTTGACGCATGAAGAAGTGACTAATCTATTGTTTACATGGTGGTTTTCTATGGTAGAGGATATGTTTTCAGGATCTTCAAGTGATAGAACCGGTGCCTTGATAAGGACTGATTGTCAAGTTGCCTAATAAAGCTTTCAAACTAGTTCAGCTTCGCGAATTGCGTGTTTTCGGTATTTGCTGGTCCAGCTTGATGTCCTATTTGTGTATCTGTACATTTTGTCTTTCTATTTAATGCTTTGTCTAATACAATAGATCATTTTCGTAGTACAGTTGTCCAATGTATCTAAAAGTCATGTTTATCAGAAATAGGCACAGCAACACAAAAAAGAGGTTTGAGTCTCTTACTTAGGTTACTTGCGCTCCATTCATTACTTTTCATGTCTCGATAAAAGAGGTGTCAATGGGTTACTTTGGGTCTTTCCCGAAGTTACCAAAGAAGGGATCTTCCCTCCCGTCAGGCTCTATCCCGAATCTCTCCTATGGGGTGAGCATGCGTATGTGATTATGTATATTATCCGTTCACAGGAACTAAAACGAGTTGCGCTTTAATGATCAGTGGTTAAAGACTTCCTTTCTAAGAAAAAGAGTTTTTCGGTAGGAAAGTAAATATTGCTAATTTCAAAGTTTATTGCTTATAAAATAGATAAAAGGAACAGGAATACCAAACTTTCTTAGATTAAATAATTGTTATTTGATGTATTATTCGTGCTTACTTTCTACATAGAACAAATCGATACCATCTTAAGCTTCATATTAGTACTAACTTGACAACACATCTTTAAGCATTCTACTAAAAGCTATATCATCCTCACATAAAAAGCCGCGATGCCTTTCCCTAGCGTACAGGCTTAAGCTGTTTCAATTGGGACATTAGTTTCCACTGCTTTCATGGCGTCAAATCTTGGCTCCTTCGCCTCGAATTTCAGTCCGGCATACAAATTCATATAGTCCTGAAACACGAATTTTGGGTACATTTTTTTCTTCTCTGCTTCTGTCTCTATCAAATCTGGTGCCGGATAGATAACTGCATCACTTCCAGGGTTATAGAAAGAAGCTATTGACATCCTTGTACCATCGGTCTGAGCAATTACTCTGTGCTCCACACTCTTGTACTTGCCATTAGTAATTACCTGAAGTTACAAATTCCAAGGAGCTCAAAATGGATAACATGAAATAAGCAATATGCAATTTTGCAAGTCAGATTAAATTGGTATACCTCAAGTTGGTCACCAAGGTTGACAACAATGGAGTGGCGCATAGGGGGTACATCTATCCACTCTCCGTCTTTGAGGAGCTGAAGACCGCTGACTTTATCGTCCTGGAACAGCAAGACGATGCCCCCAGCATCTGTATGTGCCCTGAGTCCCTTGACCAGGTCTGGCTTTGGGCACGGTGGATAATTGCTGACCTTAGTGCCAAAAGTTGGACCCCTGGAACCATAAAAGGCCTTCTTGAGGTAGCCCTTTTCAAGTCCAAGGTTCTCACATAACAGGTCCAGGAGCTCCTCAGCAAGTTTCTCCAACTTCAATGCAAACTCCTTCATCACCTTCCTGCAATATGATATTTTGGGACACTTTCAGTACATGGATTAATTGAGCTAGTGATTAGAGGGAAGGGAAAAACCTAAACGAGGACATAAGTTTGAAACTGAATTGGCGTGTTTGTAACAAACGTGCTCCGTTAAGTTTCTATGTGGGCTTTTGCACGTGTACTCAAGACATAAAATGTAAAAGGTAAAGTAGAGGTAATCATGGAGTAGTAGGCCACATAAAGATGGCAAATTCAGAATCAATGTATATTGCCTTAAATAACTAGCAGCTTTTTGTTTTTGTTGTTAATTTTACCTGTACTCATCATCCAGATCAGGAATCTCAGCAATGTTGGACTCAGGCAGATGGCGCAAGAAGAAGGTGCTCTCCCAATCCATGTCTTTGATCTCTGTTCGGACACCCTCCAAAGCCTTACTTGCCACCAATTCCTTGAACCTCTGTTCCATACATTTCTTGTAATGCTCTTTGGTTAATCTCTCCACAGCACCCAAAAACTCGGGATCAACTCCATGGTTCAGCAGCTAAATAAACCGATATTACAAGTTTAGCGATTAGAATCGCAGAACGACAAAAAATAGAACATGAGCAAAATGGAGACGTCTATAGAAAGGTAACAAAGTATTTGAAAAGGAAGAAGCAACATTCAATATTTACCTCAAAGAAGCCCCAATTCTCACAGGCATCTTTGATCTTTTCCATGGTGGCTGCTCTCTCCTCACCATTGAGTTTCTCCATGTTAATCACTGGAAACTCCATTTCTCTCTGTATATTTCTACCTCTTTCCCTGAATGTGTGCGCACGCTCTGCACTTACTCTTGGTCTCTCTCTCCCAAGTCTCAAGAAAACCTTTGCGCTTGACAAAAATATGATGAGCTATTTATAGAGGTTGGTGTGAAGAGATAGTCAGGTAAGGTGGCGCCAAAATCCAATCGTGATTAGCGAGGAGAAAGAAAAATTGGTCTAATAGACCAAATGAAATATCTGTTCAGACTTTTTGGGTAAATAAATTTCTCTTCATTCTTAGAGAAGTTCAATTTTACCTATTGAACATTTGAATCAACCATATCATAGAATATCCATGTACTTCAGCAAGTGCCTAGAAAGTTCAATTGTATAGTTCAAATGTTTTGTCATTCAATTTTTTTGTACATTTGTAATCCTCAGTTCTTTTTTTTTTTTTTGGAAAGTTACCTGGACAAAGTTTTCCTTCTCATATAATTGTACAGTGAATAATATTTTTGTGGAGGTAGTATTGTGAAAAATTATTAGATAGTAAAATAAAATCGGATAGAAAGTATGGTTTTATTTTAGTTTTTCTCTTATGAATAAAGCTAAAATCGGACGAGATAATATGGTTAACAAGCTTGGCAATTAGAATATGGCAGGTTAGGATTAGTTTGACCAGTCTCAGGCTAAGTTTAGGTTTAAATTGTCTAAGTCCAGTCGATCATAGTGCCGATAGATATAAGGAGATATAGATAACATCATTTTCTTTTTAAATTTAAAAAGATTAAAAAATTATAAGAATAAATAAAGTTAAATTTTGAACTGTATAAATTTGATCAAACTCGATCTCGAATTAAATTTTCTCAAACTCAACTAGTTCGGACTCGATCAAACTTCGAACCTAGCTCGAGCTCAGATCTAGACGAGTCTCACCCATTACTAACCTTAATGTTAGACCCATTTTGGGTATGGCTTATGTCGCTTTGCCTTGTTGAACCATTTAACTTCTTCGTGGAGCTAGATTAAGGATGTGCTTGGTTCACTTAGAATAATAGTAATAGGAACTATAATGAATGTAGTGTCATTCCTCACTATATTAAGGAGTACGAAATATTACCACAAAATGAGATATAAAAATACCGTTTAATCAATTATAATATATTACCAATTATCTTTTTTCATTTCTTACTTATTTATTTCTTCACGTAATAACTAATCAAGCACTCCTTAACTTTGGTAAAAGTTTTCAATTGGTAACTAAAAAAAATAATTGATTTAGAATAAAATTTTATTAAATTTTGTAAGTGTTAATTAAATCAAACTTGTTATTCAAAGCATATAACTGATAAATTATTATGTAAATCAAAGATTTAATATAATTTATTAGATAAATCAGGATTTAGTGTATTTGGAGGCATTCATAGGGGGACTGCTTATTCACCTTGGTCCCAATGTTTAAAGATACGCACAAATTAACTCAGGCAACACATTAGTGTTTTGCGGACTCATGTCAAGGGAGCTGCCAAACCCCTTTTGAACTCCAAGGGGCAACTTAATATTTATTCCAGTGGAAAAGAAAATGGACAAAAAAGATTAAAAAACACATCAATTTCTTATATGATTTTTACTATTTCTAAAATTTTATGTGCTTTAAAAATATTCATGTCCTTATACTTACTTAAAATTCTCATAAATATTTTTCCGTCAACTTTATTATTAAAATATTAGCAGAGAATACATGTGACAATAATTAGTCACATGAAGATATTATAAGATGGCGATTGAAATTTAAAAAACTATGTTAAATAGAATAATTAATTAATTAATTAATTAATCGTATTTACTTATTATTATTTATATTAAAATATAATAATATGTAATATATAATATATAATATTAATTTTTATTATTTTTAAAAAGGTTAAAAAATATCATCGAATACCCGAAAAGGGATTAATATACAGTTTAGGAATCTAATATAGTTAAGATGGTGGACTTCATCCTATAAGCGTACACGTACAGCCTGCAGAAACCAACTTCCTATTTATGCAATACATTTACAAAAAATTGAAGATGAGATTTTTTGTATCTACTATCCTGTATCAACTCTAGTTTTTGAGAACTCAATATATTTATATGAATGAGAGGGTGTAGAATAAAGTTAGTATAGAGTAATAAGTACTGAAAATCTAGTTCTAGAAAACTGGCATTGCACCTTAGGTATAGCAGACAACATTTGTTAGCCTTAGAGGGACACAAAAACACTCCATCCCAGAACCCCCTCCACCGGACCAGATCACAATAGTTATAGCAGCCGACATTCGTTAGCCTTAGAGGGACACAAAAATACTCCTTCCCAGAATCCTTATTTTGTGCCTACTCTATTCTATAAAAATTCGTCCATTCAATAAATAAGAACCACAAAACTTGAATGGCCATGATAGCTTAGAAACTGGGAACAGAGTAGGGGAACAGAGACGATCTGTTCCCCCCTTCACCACCATATCCTTCTATAACCCTCACTTGTCTCTGTTCCCCCTTTCACCTTGTTAGCATTAACGTTTAAGGACTCCCCACAGCATATTGTTTACTGTTTACCGAACCACGTTTAGATCCAGTTTGCAAGAGGCACCAATCAGATCGTAACAATTTTTGGCCTCTTCACTCCATATAAGTTGTTTTCTTGAATTTATTCCTTGGATCTTTCCACACTCTTTTTTTGCTTTCAAAATTTGTAGATACACGAGTCAAAAGCAATCGTTAAAATCACTTTATTCCCTGTAGAAATACTTTTATTCGATTGCAACCATGTCATGACTTCCAAGTAACTAAGACTGAAGTTGTAAAAAAGGCATATTTCCAAGACATATTTTCAAAACTTGTGAATTTATAACTGAAATTGAGGTGCTCAATTTTTATTACAAATTGGAATCTTAATAAATTTATTAATTGTTAATGATATATTTATTATTTTTTAAGATAATAAGTTAAGCATTTCATTAAATTTTTATTTATTAAACATTTTTTATTCATTAATATTATTAGATAATATAATAGAAGTAAAGATATGTAAACATGATAAACTAATAAAATAATTAAAATTTTCATAAAATTTAATTATTAATAGGAAAATATCAATCAAATTATCTGATCATTATATATATTAATATTATTATATAATACAACATAAATTTTCTATCTTCTGTAGATGATCACTTGTTACTATAATACATTGTCAAATCTCTCTACGAATATGGGTAAGAGCCATATATATATATATATCCTTTGATTCATATGCTATAGCTAGAACTCTTATCAATATTTTAGATACTCATTAGTCAAGAGCTGCCTTTCAAATATTTAGGAATCTCAATTTCACATAATAAAATTTGTGAAATTTTATATTTTACAAATTTTATACACATAGTATGTAGTTACATAGTGTATATTGTTACCATTTTTTAATTTCATCAGTTTATTATACACATAATTGTTGTAACTACAGGTTTTGCATTGATGTATCTTAGACATTTGATCCTATGTAATTGGTGTTAGATTCCAAGTTTTAAGTTTTAACATCTTGCTGTCAAAAGGTCGTTCGCTATTGTTACTCCAATGATATACACTGCTCATTTTACCTAGCAAGGAAAAGACAAAAGAAAAAAAAACTGTAACAGTGTAATTGTGGACCCTAATCATGTAACTGTGATTGTATATATGTTAACCCCGTAATGTTAACACGTGTATGAAACAAAAACGAATGTTCAGACGAAACAGTAATCTAGGGTATGTAAACTGAAGAGACTTGTTGCGTCTAAGAGGTGTGACTTCGTAAGGATTTCGCAGCGTTGCTTCGGGTGGCAGAAAAAAGGTAAATTTCACAGCAACAAGCAGCCAAGCTTAAATATCCTGAACAAGAAATTTCTTGCCAAAATGCACGTGCAATGGAAAGATCCAGACGTCAGGTTTTCGTCAACCTGTCAAGAATTCAAATTGCGGGGATAATTTGCACATGAGTAAATACTGAAACCCAACTGTTAAGTTGGTTGCTTTAAAGTCCATTCAACAAATAGAAATTAGGAAGCTTGCATAAGCAGCACTGGATTGGTCATAAATACCATGCGATCTTCTTTTCTTTTCTTTTCTTTTTCTCTCATTTTTCAAATTTATACTTCTAGTGCCCAAAATAACAGAGAAACGTTTGATAGTTAATTTAGTAAAAACAAGCTATGAGCAATCACTAAATAATGAGATTGCCAGAAGGAAGTAGAAAAGAATCAACATTTTCTCAAACGCACCATGGTAAGGATGCAATTTGATTGACGTTTGACCATGGAAGAGACTAAATTAAGGGAAACAAAGAAAATATGTCCAGTGTGGTTATTGCCTAGAAACTTACTGCGTTACGTTAGTGTTTGTAATTGGCACCCAAGTATTGAAGTCCAAATTATGAAGAAGATCAAACACGTGAACTAATTGTTTACAAATTTTGGAGTCAATCAATTATGCCAAATTGATTTGATCCTGAACATTTGACTATAATTAAAATAAAAATTTAATCCTCATGTTAATTGTTAAAAAAAGTCTTAGGAATAACTTGTCCAAGTGCAATATGTATCTTATTGATATGTCAAACGAAATCATTTCTTCTTTAATCCTTTTTTAAAATTGATCCTCAATATGTTTTAATACGTAATGTAACCTAAATATCAATTATTTTAATTTTTGTCATACAAAAATTAATAAAATAAGTATTATATTGTTCCATTTAATAAATGTTAAAAGCTTAGTTAAATAGTTAAAAATATTAATGCCTTTGAACAACTATTAAAAAATTTGCTTAAGAATTTCAGTCATTGCATTTCATTTCATTGTTACCACAATCAATCAGAGGTTCAGCATAACCACCTTTCCGATGAGTACACAAAGCCATACAACAAGAATATGAACCTCTAAGAAGAGCAATAATATTTTAGAAGAACGAACTCCCAGTTAAGAGTAAACATGGATATATAAGATATTCTTCCTGACGTGCTGACGAAAACGAGAATGAAACAAATAAAAAGAAAAATGGAGATTTTCCGTAAATAAATTTTCTTACTAGTCCAGAAGCAGAACCAAGATTGTTGATTGGGCCCAATTGGTGATGGAGATGAAGCGGCATAGTGGGAAAGATGTTAGCAATTGGGAATTAGGACGTTGAGACAAATTAGGATTCAAGATTGGGAACCAAACTATAGTTGAATAAAATCCCAGGTGAGTTGAATTGGGATAAGTAATTATGTGTTTGGTTCCTAGACAAGATAAGCAACTGTAGTCATTCAGACACGTTTGGATTCTTTTCAGGAGCTAACACTGCTTATTCTTCGATCTAATCCCCAAAATATTCTTCTTTATACGGATTTCCTGTAGTATCAATGATAATAAGAATCATCACTCACTCAATACTAGAAGAGCATTAGACACATCATATGGAATATACGTACATTGCACGACGACGTATATCAATGACAATAAGAATCTTTATTGATGCATTTTTCTCAACTAAGTACTAAAACACGAGCGTGGTGACGTGTCAACGTGGAAAACATTTTCAGTTGAAAGAAGCCGCCTAAAATAAGCTAAAACCCATGTTTTCCGTTGACGTTGAACATTCATCGATGGCTATTACATTGATCTCGGATAGTAACATGAGTGGAGTTGAGGTCCCACCAGTTACGCATAGTTGCACCTCCGTCGTTGATCTTCGGCGACTCATACTGTTTTGCTTGACTTGTAGTGTAATACCCAAAACCAGTCCTCCTTAAAAATCATGTCCTGTAATGTTTAAGTGTTTTCCCGTCAATCACGCCTTGTAACGGTTGGCTGTGAGAGAGTCAAAGTTCAATACGTTTTCTGGCATTTGACTTTTGTATGCTTACAGAAAGGCTCTTTTGGAATGTATGTTTCGGGAGAATTAAGATTCTATGGTGCGCATTAAAGTGAAGAGTGAGAAATTAGAAAAGTCAATATAAATGGTTCTAAACTTCAAATTTACACTTCCCATCTTACATATTCCTTTAATAAGAATTTAAGAATTATATATATATATATATATAATCTCATAATTTAATATCTTAAAATTTTACTAAAAATAAATTTGTAATTTGTATATAAATTATTTCTCTTTCTTAGTTTGAAAATTAATATAAGAAAACTTAATAGGATATTACAACAAAACTACTTCGATAATAAGCTTCCACAAATCTCCAATCTTACAAATTTGACATAAAGATATCCGTTCTTGAGCTAGAGAGGATGCATTAGAATTTTAAATTCTCATATCAATTAGGGATAAGAACTAAAGATGACTTATATACAAAATTGATCTCAAATTTTAATGTCTTGATTTATATGTAAGAATACTTTTATAACTTAATATCTTAACCTTTTTAAAAGTTAAAGAACAAAATTGAGGAATTGGATAGATTATAGAACTGTTGGGATTCATCAAAATTCTCACAACATTAATTAAGAGTAACTTACTAATTTCAAAATACCCAATCTTAAAAACAAACGACCAAACAATTTATATGATGAGAAAATAAATCAAACACAGAGAAATACGTGAAAAACCATCCAATATAAAGGAAAAAATACTAGTCAAACTAATAAGTAAAGGCACTAATTTCAAATCGAA
>JANQBM010000004.1:21165408-21176003 GCA_025594535.1 Erythroxylum domingense
CTTTAATTCCATCAATCCATGAATTAAATCCTCCTAAACTTGACATAATAATTAACTCCAATTAAAGGATTTATCTACCAATACTAAAAAATTAATATAAATCATGCTTACTAAAATAAAAAAAATTTCGGGGCCCAACAATAAGCGAGGAGTATACAAGCTTTAAAACCTTATTACAAATAAAGTAATTGTTAGTCGGGATGTGACCTTTGTTGAAGAAGAAACATGGGACTAGAATAAGGATGTTCAACTTTAAAACCGTCTTGTTTCCCTCTAATAAGAAGTTAAAGTGACCAGTGCAAATGGAGAGACCTCATCAAGCACAATAAAAGGATCACACTTGTCTCAATTTCCAGCAGAAAGTAGTAGGCCTCGCAGGAACTGTCAACAATTAATACACCTACTGGATTATGAGGTACATCTTGATAATACAGTTGATGATGATTGAGAACTAGTACATCTTGCTTTCTTTTCAAATTTTACACATGTGTTATTAGAGGAAGCAATTGAAAACCCACAATGTTATAGGCCATGTGTGAAGAAATTAGTGCAATTGATAGAAACGACATCTAGGTGCTTGTTGATCTTTCCTAAGGCCATAAAGCTATTAATGTGAAGTGGATTTTAAAAACCAAAATGAAATCAAATATAAAGGTTGAAAGACATGAGGTAAGGTTAGTGGCAAAGGGATTCGAGCAACAACTACGGCAGGACTATCAAGAGCTATTTTCACCAGTTGCTCACATGGAACCTATCAAATTATTGATTATTGTGACTACACAAAATCACTATCAGATCTATCAAATGGATGTAAAGTCAGCCTTCATAAATGGCCCATTTGAAGAAGAAATTTTTGTCAAGCAGTCCTCTGGTCTTATGAAATAAAGAAATGAAGAAAAAGTGTACAAGTTAAAGAAGGCCTTATATAGCCTAGAACAAGCTCTAAGAACTTGGAACAGGCGCTTTGGTTCTTTTTCTGTAGCAATGGCTTCAACAAATGTCTCTCGAACCATGCCTTATATATATGAGTCAATAGTTTTAGAGACATCTTAGTTGTGGGCCTATATGTTGATTATTTACTATTCACAAGTAGCAATTTTAGCATGATTAAAGGCTTTAAGCAGACCATGATACAAGAATTTGAAATGACATATCTTGGCCTGATATTGTACTTCATTGACATATAAGTGATTCAAAGGAGTGATAGAATTTTTATCTCTAAAAAAAGGTATGTTGCTAAACTTTTAAAGAAACTTCACATGCTAAGTTGTAATCCATCAAGAACTCTCATAGAGGTTGGTACAAAATTGACAAAAGGACAAGGGGAACTTGTTAATGCTTCTTACTTCAAGAAAATTACAAGAAATTTGAGATATCTCACCTGTATAAGGCTAGATATTTCTTAGGAAGTTAGTTTGATTAGAAGATTAATAGAGTCGCCACATCAACATCATTTGTAAGTAATAAAACATATCCTGGGATATATAAAAGTCACTCAAGAGTTTGGATTGTTTTATTCCTCTTTTAATATTTTTGTTTTGGTTGGATAATCTAACGGTGATTGGGGTAGAGATTTGAATGATCATAAATGTTCTTCAGTTTATTGTTTTAGCTATAGTAATACAACATGCTCATGGTCATCAAAGGAGCAAAATATTATTGTAATTTCCATATGTGAAGCAGAACATAATGTTGTAGTTTCCAACACCTGTCAAGCAGTTTGGCTAGGCAATTTATTGAATCAAATGTATATGCCTATTGGAAGAACTTTAAAGATATTTATTAACAATATATCTAAATTAATTTGGTCAAGAATCAAATTGCAAAAGGAAGAAGCAAGCATAATAAAATTTGCTTTCATTTTTTAAGGATCCTAATGGAGAAGAGGAAGAGGAAGAGGAAGAGGAAGAAGATTGAATTGAAGCACAGTGAAACTCAAAATTAGGTGGCAGATATTCTAAATAAGCCATTGAAGTATGAAACCTTTGCTAATCTGAGAAGCATGTTAGGTATGACTACACTACTAAATTAGGATTAAGAGGGAATATTGGTGATTAATAATCTCAATTCTTCAGTAGTTTGTTGGAATAATTTAGTCATTAAGATTTTTCTTTGAGATTCTGGTAGGATTTTTTTAATCATGTTTTCCTATTTTTTAGGTCAATGCTTATCAGTAATAAAAAACTTAGTTGTTCATCTCCACTTCTATTTCACTCTTTCTTTCTCTTATATTATTATCAATACATATATGCTTCCTCTTATTATTTTTTATCATTATTTACATTGAATGGCTTACCATATAACTATGATGCTTTCATAAGCACCTTTTGAAAATAGAGAGACATTGTAATCCTTTATTGAGCTTTGCACGAATTTTTTGATTTATGAGCAACAAATTATGTCAAGTCATTAACCACTACCATCTTATTTGAAAATAGCCTTTGCCATAACCTAAAGGAGTTGATCTTATGGTGGCAGAGGCAGAGGATGAGACCACCATCAACATTTTTACCCTTAGTACACTCCCAATCATAACCTTTAAATATATGAATTTGGGGGTTTCAATTTCTTAAATTCTTATAACCCATTTACTCAGCCTGATAACCCACACACACATTACTGAAGCTCTAGGTGTTAGGCTTCTTTATATCAAACTCAAAACTCTATATATTATAACCCCTGTCTTTACCTAACCTATTATAACCCCAGCTTATATAACCTATAAATAAAGCTAAATTACACTAAAACCTCTATTCAATCCTAAATATGATGGAAATATAGCCACTTTATCCTTACCTGTCATCGTCGCTATGCTAAATATAGAATTAGCCAACCTAACTGTAATACCCCCACTGCTATAAGGTACATATCAGAACATATTTATGACATTCTAGTACATACCTTATAACAACGACGTGTTAACTATCACACTTTCACTTTATCATATGGTAATTTATCCCACTTAATCATGGCATCTACTATCATACAACATAGTCACCAATTTTTTTTAAACAAGAAAGTCTAGGTTACTCGCCACTAGATTATTAAGTTATTGCCTCGAAGTTCCTGCAACGGATGGATGTTAACGTTCCAATTGCTCCTCTAAAACAAGCAATATACACACATCACACTTTAGCACAATTATAAGTATTCATTTATGCACATGTATGTATATGAAATATGTACAATGCATGTTCATGACAATCCCAGGTATCTTTCCATTATTCTCATCACATAATCATACATATTTCCAAACTCACATAAGTATCATTTATACTTATGGTTTATACCTCAATAAAACCATAAAAATCAAAATTTATAACTCATTTCTTCAATTCAGATTTTTCCTAAGACACAATTTCGGTTCAACTTTCCAAGTTCTTTTTAACCACGAAAATGAAGTCATTTGAGGACACGTTCTTCTATAATATTGTTCTTCTATCTCTTGAATTTCTAATGACACCAAGATCATTCATTTTGGTTTAGTATCCGATGAGTTATACTCAAAATACCACAGACTATGTATAATTGAACTTTTGGTTTGTTCATGATCATACCCTCAAATTGTACAACTCATAACTTTCAACTCAGATATCTAAAAATCACAAACTTAGTACAAATTGAAAGATAAGAGAATGAAATACAACTTTTCTTTAGACACATTTGTCTGATTCAGCCTATATCTATTCAGCTTATTTTGAAAACATCAAGACATAATTTTTGTTTCGGGTAGTACTCCAACCTCAATCAAGACTCAATTTTGCACCAAAATTTGAAAGTCTTAGAGACAGAATTAAAATTATACTTCTTCAAGAAAGTTGTATAATTATGTCTCTAGTTTAATCTAAATTAAGAATTACCTCATTTAGACATCTACAGCTCAAGATATCATCAAAATACCAACATATGTTCAGAAAATAATTACCCGCAAATCACCCTCGGGATCCCGATCGCTACCTGCATCTGGCCGAAGCACCTCCCTTCCTTTTTTTTTCTTTTCAAAACTTCACATCCATTTTACATCTAGAAAAATGAAGTTTTTTTGGCAAATTCATATTCTAAACAATTGTTAATCTATGTCCTAAGATTCTAAAGAACCTAAGTTCATACAATTTGGCTCAGTATTCCAAAAGTTATACACAATTTACTCCATACTGTTCAGAAACAGAGACAAAATCTGAAACTCAACTTCAAGACAGTTTTCAACACTCTTAGAGCCTGAATTCAAACTCGATTTCTCATGAAAATTGTATTCATTCATCTCTAGTTTAATATAAATCAACAATCATCCTATTTGGATATCTGTAGATCAAGATATGTCACAAAAACTGACGCATGTTCAGTTGAACCACTACATCTAACACATTTCCAGCACACTTCCTCATCAATCTCTTCCTAATTCCTCTCTTTTGCTTAATCTATCACTTATAACTTATATCCACATCATTTATTCTTCAATAATACCCTTAATTATAGTGCAAGATCATCTATACACAATTCAAAATCCATGCTAGATCTTATATACCAAAAACAAAACACATCATAGACACATTTATCATAATGAACTTTCTATCTCAAAAATCATCTCAGCAACAACTTATCAATTATCAACAAATCAAGACCTCATCAATATTTATTCTTCATCCGTGACACATACATATAAATTCATGACCTACCCATCAATCTCAAATTACTCCACATACAAATTCTATTTACACTAACCTATAAAAATCAACATATAACTTACTTGATTTCTCTTCAAATCATTCAATTTGATTTCTCTTCAAATCATTCAAAAGAACACCAACCCTAGCTTCTCATACAACTCACGTACATCATTATAGAGGTTGGGAGGTTGGGTCTTTGGTGATAAATAAAGAACAAAGCAAGATGGGAGTGATGAGTGAAAGATGAAAGCAAGCTTTAGTGTTAATGAAGGCTTGGAGATTCAAAATCGTGAAAGGTGAGAGTGAAGAAGGAAGTAATGAAGAGATGAAGAGAAAACAAGTGAAAGACACAATTAATTGGTCTTTCATTTGTAACTTTCATGTTAGTCAAAAGGGGAGTGGAAGTGACACATGTCACTGCCACTTGTCACTCTCCTATGGTCCCATTTGGACCCTTTTTAAAAACTAGTCTATTTAACTTCAGTTTCTACTCCAATTGTCTCCAAATTTCAATGAAATATGTCATTAAACCCAAATGTCATTTATATAAATTTTCACTGCCATTTACCTCTTAATTATACTGCTATTTATCAATTATCTTGTCACTTGGGAATTTTTTTCCTAGTCCAAAATTAACCAAAATTTCAGAAATTTTTCTAAAATTATCCAAAACTTCTAAATTACTAAATCCTCTCTCCAATTCAATTTTTCAACATATAAAAACCACAATTCTCCACAAAATCACATTCATAATTCAATTATAAATCAAGTATACCCAGAATGTCTATGAATGCATGTACAATTATTTTCATGTGCAAAAATTCAACATTCATAAGTATGAGCATATCATAAAATGCATGAACATGAAATGCATTTTTTAATTTCTTAATAATCTGTCATATTTATTATTCTAGCCTCAACATAGGTACCAGGATATTACAACTCTCCCCCTCTTAAAAGATATTTTTTCCTTGAAATTCTTACCTGATTGTTCGAACAGGTGGGGTTATTCTCTCCTTATATGCTCCTCCGTTTCCCACGTTGCTTTCTCAGTTGAGTGATTCCTCCAAAGGACTTTCACCAATGGAATGACTCAGTTCCTCAACTGCTTCATCTGACCCCACTATCTTGATCGACTCCTCAACATAGCTTAAGTTACTAGCAACCTTAATTTCCTAAGTCAGTATCACATGTATCGGGTCCGATCGGTATCTTCGGAGCATACTAACATGAAAAACATTATGCAATTTAGACATTTCATTCAATAAAGCCAGCTTATATGCCAAAGGTCCTATCCTCTCAATGATCTTGTAAGGACCAATGTACCTAGGGCTCAACTTGCCCTTCTTACCAAATCTCAATACTCCTCTCTAAGGTGACACCCTTATAAAAACTTTATCTCCTACACTGTATTCCATGTCCCATCGATGTTGATCCACATAACTCTTTTGTCTATCTTGGGCCACTTTAATTCGGCTTTGGATCAATTTTACCTTGTCTACTGTATCTTGTATCAACTCTGGGCCTTCAACTATTCTCAAGCCCTCTTTATCCCAATACAGTGGCGACCGACATTTCCTACCATACAGTGCCTCATACGGTGCCATCATGATACTACTGTGATAATGATTATTATAAGCAAATTCAATAAGTGCCACATATTGGTCTCATGCTCCTTGGAACTCCAATACATAAGCTTTAAGCATATCCTCAACAGTCTTGATTGTCCTCTCACTCTGTCCATCTGTTTGAGGGTGAAATGTTGTACTGAAGGTCAACTTAGTACCTATAGCAGACTGCAAACTCTTCCAAAATCTTGAAGTAAATTTGGAGTCCCTATCTGATACAATAGACATTGGAATCCCATGCAATCTCACCACTTCATTCACATATCTCTGGGCCAATTGATCTAGTGAGTTATTCTCCTTTATTGGTAAGAAATGGGCCGACTTAGTCAATCAGTCCACTATAACCCAAATTGCATCATTCTGCGTCAGAGTTTTAGGCAATCACATAATGAAGTCTATAGTGATTCGTTCCCATTTCCACTCCGGAATAGGCAACGAATGTAGCTTCCCAATTGGAGCATGATGCTCAGCCTTAACCTGTACACTTAGAAACATACTACGCCACTTGCTTCTTCATTCTAGGCTACCATAAATGCTGCTTCAACGTGTTATACATCCTGTTAGTACCAGGATGCATAGCATAGGTGGCCATATGAGCTTCTTCTAGTATTTCTTTCCTTAAATCATCCACATTAGGCACACATAGCCTCTGTTTCAACCATAATGTCTCATCTCTCAATTCAAACTCAGAATTTGGACTCATCTTCACTTTCTCTATAAACTTCACCATATTAGGATCTTTACTCTGTACCTTTCTAATTTTATCATGTAACATCGGCCTTAACTTTAACGTAGCAATCAAAGCCTTATCTTACTCCAAATTCAACTCCACATTCAGAGCTCTCAATTGAATCAAGTTAGGTAATCTCGATGTCTGAATCTGAGCTATACTAGTATTAGACTTTCTGCTTAAAGAATCAGCCACTACATTAGCTTTCCCTGTGTGGTACTCAATCATGCAGTCATAATCTTTCAACAGCTCAATCCGTCCCCTCTGTCTCATATTTAACTCCTTCTGACTCAGCAAATACCTCAAGCTCTTATGATCTATATAAATATGGAATGTCTCTCCATAAAGATAATGTCTCCATATCTTTAGAGAAAAGACAACTACAGCTAGTTCCAAATCATGTATTGGATAGTTAATCTCATGAGCCCTTAATTGCTCGATGCATAGGCAATCAACTTGCCAAACTGCATTAACATACATCTCAATCCTTGATGCGAAGCATCACTATACACCATATATCCTCCTGTCCCAGACGGAATGGTTAACATCGGTGCCATAGTCAACTGATGCTTGAGCTCCTCAAAGCTCTCTTGACATTTTTTATCCCATCTGAACACTACATTCTTCCTCAGAAGTTTTGTCAAAGGGGCTGAGATTAAGGAAAACCCCTCGATAAACCTCCTGTAATATCCGGCCAATCCTAGGAAGCTTCGAATTTCAGACACATTCCTCAAAGCTTCCCAATTCATTACTGCCTCTATATTCTTTGGATCCACCCGTATGCCTTCTCCAGTCACTATATGTCCCAAAAATACTACTTGATCCAGTCAAAATTCACACTTACTAAATTTGTCATACAATTGCTTCTCCCTCATAATCTACAAAACCACTATCAGATGCTTGGCATGCTCTTCTCTATTCTTTGAATCCACCAAAATATCATCAATGAACATTATCACAAAGCGATCCAGGTAGTACTGAAACACCTTATTCATCAAAACCATAAATACTGCTGGGGCATTAGTTAACTCAAACGGCATTACTAGAAACTCGAAGTGCCCATACTTGCTTCTGAATGCACTCTTTGGCACATCAGCCTCTTTTATCTTCAACTGATAGTACTCCGATCTCAAATCCAGCTTAGTAAACACCTGAGCTCCCTGCAACTGATCAAGCAAACCATCAATTCTAGGCAATGGGTACTTGTTCTTCACTGTCACCCGATTCAGTTGCCTATAATCGATGCATAACCTTAAAGTCCCATCTTTCTTCTTTACAAATAACACTGGAGCTCCCCAAGGTGCAACACTGGGTCTAATAAAAGCCTTTTCCAACAAATTTTGTAGCTAAGCCTTTAACTCCTTTAGTTCTTTAGGTGCCATCCTATATGGAGGGATAGATATAGGGGCAACACCTGGAACTAAATCAATTGTAAACTCCATCTCTCGATCTGGGGGTAAACCAGATAGCTCGGCGGGAAACACATCCAGGAATTCCCTAACCACAGGAATGTCTTGCACGTTTAGCTCAGTTCTGGTATTAATGATATGGGCCAGATAGGCCTCACATCCACCCTGCATCAACTTCAATTCTCTCATGAAAGATATCAACCTGGCTGGCACTGTTTGACTAATTTCTCTGCAAACTGCTCTCGGCTGACCTGGAGAATCTAGTACTACCTCCTTGGTATAGCAATTCATGATAGCCCTATGAGCAGTGAGTCAATCCATGCCTAATATAATGTCTATCTCCCTCAAATATAGTATAATCAAGTCCACCTCCAACTCTACTCCGAATCAAACATCTCTTGCAAACTTCTTCTATCACTGTAGTACTACTTACTGGTGTACTCACCTCTAATATATACTTTAACTGCTCTCTATCACAATGCAGCCTAGATGCCAGATATGGTGTAATGAATGAATGCGTAGATCTAGGATCTAGCAATGCATATGCTTCAAAATCATAAACAAAACTGCAACAATATCTGGAGAGTCTTGTGCATCCTGCCTAGTCATGACATAGACTCTGGCCTGAGATTGAGGTCGGTTGCTCTGTACCTCAGTCCTGACAGAAGGACTCCCTATGCTCACTTTGCCTTTACCACGGCCTCTCTGTCCAGTCCCACTAACTCTACTCTACTGAATAGTAGCTTCACTCCCCAATCTGCCACTCATACTAGACTGAGTTCCCATAGTAGCAGGACAATCTCTAATCTGGTGGTCAAAGGAGCCACATCTAAGGCAAGCTCCAGTCAATCTCCAGCACTCACCATCGTGCTTCTTCCCACAGTACTCACACGGACTGACTCTGCACTATACCTCTTCCACTGCCAATCTGTGCAAAACCACCTCTCTATCTAAATCCTGACTGCCTTGATCTAGCTGGCGGTCTAAATGCTTTGTTTTGGCGCTTATTGAATCTTCTATCAGAACCATTCTGACTCTCACTAGACCTCTTCAATCCGGATCCTTACCCAGACTTTACTTGTCCCTGTCTCAGTAGCTATTCAAGTCTAATCGAAGCAGCTCTCAACTTAGTGAAATTACTCAGATTAGAGATATTTAGTCTTGTCCTTATCTCCATGTTCAGCCCCTCTTCAAATCTCCTACACTTATCTTCTTCTGCAGGAATCAAAGTAGTAGCATATCCCATCAGCTGCTTAAATTTGATCTCATACTCTGCCACTGACATCTTACCCTGCTTCAAATCCAGGAAATCCTTCATCTTCCTGTCCAAATAGATCTTGGGCAGGTAGTTCTCCTTGAAGACCCTCAAAAAGTCTTCCTAGTTCAGGTTGCAAAGCCTGGTGGTACTGCCTGGAACAGTCTTCTACCATTGGTAAGCTGGGCCCTATAGTAAGGACACTGTATAGTTTAACCCTAATGAACCCCTCGTCCGGCTTGCAGTCCATCTGATCAAAAATCCTCTCTGTTCTTTCCAGCCATCCCTCTGCCTCCGCAGGGTCTGTACTTCCATAGAAGTCTACAGCTCCCTGCTTCCGCAGCTTATCATACCTCCTCTCCCTTCGCTCGGGAACTCTAGGAGGCATTACCTCCGATTGAGGTACAGAGGACTCTCTACTGGCTCCTACAGATCCTAGGTCAGATGATTCTCCCACTTGTTCACCTATGGAAGACGACCTATAATAAACAAGAATTTCAATCATTATCTGCATTTTTCACGATTTCATGCTTAAAATTTCTGTATGTCCCTATGGATGCCAAACCATGCTTTGATACCACCTAACTGTAACACCCCCACTGCCATAAGGTACATACTGAAACATCTTTATGACATTCTAGTACATACCTTATAACAACGGCGTGTTAACTATCATACTTTCACTTTATCACATGGTAATTTATCCCACTTAATCATGGCATCTACTATCATACAAGAAAGTCACCAAATTTTTTTCTAAACAAATTTCCTCATTTCATTTCATAAATTTGGATGTACATACATTGTAGCTTTCAAAAATCTATACATATACATCATCATATCCTAATACAAAATATACTACATGAAAGAGGAAATACAAAAGATCTAACTAAATCCTTCAGTCCA
>JANQBM010000004.1:21191830-21206009 GCA_025594535.1 Erythroxylum domingense
TAAACAGGGAAGAATGGTGAAGATCTGAAGAGTTTCAGGCTAAAAGACATAGGCCACGATCGTGCACAGTGGCCACGATCGTAACAGAAGAGGAAGAGTCAGAGGCAGCTAGACCACGATCGTGCACCAGGAGCTAAGATCTTGACAGAGAGTGTTAAGTTAGTCCACGATCGTGCACTTCAGGCCACGATTGTGATAGAAAGGAAAAAGTGTTGGCCACGATCGTGGTGGGCAAGGTCACGATCGTGCCTTACATCGGACTGACACGAAAACTCAAATTTTGAGTGATTTTTTGGACCGTTTCGACCTCGAGTTTGACTTAGGGCTTCCACAAAATATATAATATATGATGTGACCATTGCTAGTAGTGATTAGAGAGCTGCGCAAAAGGGAGATTCTGTCAAAAATCTGAGAGAGACCTAGATAGAGATCAGGCGATCGAGGAAGGAGACGAAGGAAGAGAGCACGGACACATGCTTGACGCGACGTACTTCCCAGAACAAGTGGTTTCCTACGATCGAGACCTATGAGATCCATTCCGACAATATTTTCTAGATTTTATTTCGATTTCATTAATGTATGAAATTTGGAGATTGATTAGAAATATTGTTGTTGAGTGTTGATTTTTCTGTATAAACTCACCTTTGGGTTTTTGTTCTTGAGATTAATAAAATTGAATTGATTGTGTTTTATTCAATTTAATTGTGATTCAATTTGATTCTTCATAATTTGGCAATAAACTGAGAGGGTGATCCCGTGAAAATCATCGATTTTGGTTAATGAGAGTGAGATAAATCGATAAGTAGATAATTGAATCAAACTGGTAGAGTCGTGTAATGAGAGATCGAACATAGATTCTCAGTAGGTTAATAGACATCTTTAGAACTAATTTAGGTTTTGGGCCAATCGAGAGATCATAGTTTCCATAATTTGAATTAGGGATTATTAATTAGGGTTAAGAATTATAACTCGAGAGAGAGTAATTCACCCTAGGATCGTCTAGGCCCGTTAAGTCAGAAATTTCATAATTGGGTAGATTTTCTTTAATTTTGAATAAATTCCCCCTTTCTCTCAATTGGTCACTTCTAGGTTGAAATTTGGATTATATGTGTGAGTTGGCTTTTGTTCATTCTTTTGGTGCTTTAATTTCTCATATTTGATTATTAATTAATTTTAATTTCTGCAGTATTTGTTAATTAGGTATTGTGAACTTAGTTGCTGTTAGATTTTAGGACTAGATCCCTTCCTCGTAGGATCGACACCTTAGGTACTACGCGAACGACCCATGCGTTTGCTGAATTTACTGAGGTTATAAATAGTAAAACTTAGCGCGTGTAACCTCAAGCAAACACACACTAATCGTATTTCTAGTTACTTTCGTAAGCTAACCTATTGTTATTTGTTTCAAAGTCTAACTTCAAATTTTACTTAAATACCATCTTTTACCTATCTAACTTATCAATTTCTTCAAAACACTATCTCCCTCAATTAATTTACCATAACCATAAACAAACTTCAACAAGTCACACCAACAACTACATTTTCGCTTAAGGCCAAATTGTCCTCACTACACACACACACACACAGAGATATATATATACATCAACATTTCATTTTCTTTCCAATTTTTCAACACAATTGACCTAAGATCCATGTCAAGTATCATCCAAACACATTATAATTCATTTCAACTTCATACTTTCCATATACACTCCATATACTAATTTTTCCAAATAATAACATAACACTTCATTTCATAAGTCCAATGTCACAAATACAATTAATAATCATCAATAATCACATTCACAAGGTCATTACATCATAACCTTATTTTTATACGAAAAATTCCCTTAAGGCTAAACTTAACATATTTTACATCAAACTTTTCCAATTCATTTCCAAATCAATTCTTTTTCATTTCTAACTTATTTTACATCAAAATTTTCCAATTCATTTCCAAATCATTTCTTTTTCATTTCTTTATTTCATTAGCATCAAAACCATGCTATGAACATCATGAAACATCACAATAAAATTTTTGGTTCAAATCACAATAAAATCCCTAGCCATGTTCGATCCTATCGTTCTTAATTCCTTAGTTTACTTTCTTGTTTTCATCCCTTAAATGCTTCTAATCTCATTATCTACTCCATGTCAAAATTTACCATTGATTTTAAACACATCCATCCCACTTAATAGAAATTTAGGCTAAGAAAAACTTACAACTTTTCCTTCAATCTTTTGGGTAATTGTTGAACACCTTTACTTGATCAATATCTCTTCAAATCTCCATCAAAACCTATAAAAAATAGTAGCCCTATTCTTCCCCTTCTCCTTGACCTTAAGCCACCCTTGCTTGCTCTCTTCTTTTTTTTATTCTTCCCCTCTCTCATGGTTATGTTAAAGAACGAAGCAACTTTGTCTTACTTTTTACTTTTTATACTCCCCCATAATGCTACATATGTCACTCTCTAATTGGTCTACTCTAATGACTCATTAATCCACTAACTTTCATACAAAAAGGCCAAATTTTCCTTCAAAGAATTTAATTCACCAACTAACCGAATTAAGTTTTGAAAATATTATATAACCTTCTTATTATCAAATTGACCATGAAATACTCTAATTAGGGTCAATACTTATTGATTGGATGCTTTAAAAAAAATTGAATGGGTTTAAAATTATCAATACCCATTATTTTTCCAAAAAGCACATTTTAGTCCTAAACTTTTGGAACTCCCAAAATCCATCCGTTCGGACTTATTTTCAATCCATTTTAGTATCATTAAACTTTAATACTTAATTCAATATTTCGGGTTGCGTCCCCTAAAAATTAGTATTCACTATTTACCTAAAAATACTATTCACTGAAAAAATTATATTAAATGAAAGTAAAGGTTTGAGGTTTTACAATTTGAATGGAGAGACAACAAGGCCAACTTCAAATGATCCAAATATAGAAATATAGAGGTCTAAAAATTCCTTTATCATAGTTGGTTGATAAATTCCATAGAACCTACAATCAGAAAACCTCATATGTTTCTTCCAACAGCTAAATATGTATAGGATGCGGTTCGAGAGATGTGTTCTAATTTTAAAAATTCTTCTCAAATTTTTGAACAAAAATGAAGCTATGGAAGGCTAAGCAAGGAGACCATAGTGTTACATTATTTTATAAGAAACTTTAAATTTTATGGCATGAATTGGACCTATGTTATGAAGATGATTAGGATTGTCTGAATGACAATGGTAGACGTAAAATAAGGAAGGAAAATGATAAATTTTATGTTTTTCTTCTAGGATTGAATCGAGAATTGGATGAAGTTAGAGGCCAAATTGAGGAAGAAAGCCTTTACCCTCTATTAAAGAGGTTTTCTCATAAGGAGAGAGGAGATAGGGCAGAAAGTGATGATTGGCAACACCAATTCAGAGGCTGAAGGTTCTACGCTCATGTCGAAAGGAATAAAGGCTTAGTGAGAGAGAGAAAACAACAAAAAGAAGTGATGTAATCACTATAAAAGTGATTCACACACCTGAGAAACATGCTGGAAAATTTATAGGAAGTTGAAAAGTTGGAAGAAAAACAATTCAGAGAAAATCGTACCTCCCAAGCCAACATTATTGAATCCGGGCCCAAAATTTCTCTAGTCCAAATCCCACCTATTTTATAGTTCAAAAAGGTAATTATCTAGTTTTCCTTTATTTTAGTGTCAATTCAAATCATTCTAGGATAATTGATTATGGAGCAACATATCATATAACTGGATCCTCTAAATTTTTTTCTTCCTATAGTCCTTGTGTAGGAATTTAAAGACTAAAAATAGTGGATGGTTCATACTCAGCAGTGGCTAGGAAAGGATCAATTGTTCTTTCCCCTGATCTTACACTCCACAATGTTCTTCATGTTCCTAAATTGTCCTACAACTTGTTATCAGTCAATGAAATAATTATTGAACAAAATTAACAAGTTAATTTTTCTTCATATGATTGTCAATCAATATTTGAATATGAGGAAGATGATTGACAATGTTAAACAAGATGGAGGTCTTTATTTCTTCGAAAATGGATATGACTTAAACAGGCAATCCCAGAGAACTTGTCTTAATTTTATTTCAATAATTTTGTGAGAATAAAATTACATTATGGCATTTTAGATTTGGACATCTAATTTTTCATTATATGTGGCATTTATTTCCAAAGTTTTTTAGAAATAAAGATCTATCTTCATTTCAATATGAAGTCTATCAAATTGCTAAACATCTTTGAACGTCTTTCCCAGCACAATCTTACAAGGCCGCAAAATCCTTTGTTATAATCTATAGAAATATTAATGGATGTTCGAGAATAAAAAAGCAACTAGAAAAAGATTATTCATAACTTTTATTGATGACTACACTAGAATCACTTGGTTATTTTTACTCAATGAGAAGTTCGAATTTGAGAGGGCGTTTCAGAACTTTTTTAACATGATCCAAACACATCTTCAAACTAGAATTCATGTTTTTGGAAGTGATATGGAAAATAATACTTTAACAAGGTTTTAAGGAATTTTTTTGTTGAAAAAGGTATTATTCATCAAAGCTCATACACTGACACCCCATAAAAAAATGGAATAGAAAAAAGAATAAATAAACATCTACTAGAAATTACAAAGTCTTTGATGTTTTCAATTAATACTCCTAAGTACTTATGGGGGGAGGCTATCCTAACAGCTACATATTTGATCAATAGGATGCCTTCAAAAGCTTTAAAATTTCAAACACCTGTTAATTGTTTTAATAAATGTTTTCTTTCATCTCAATTATCACATGATCTCCCTTTTAAAGTGTTTGGGTGTACTAAATTTATTCATATTCATGAAAACAACTAGGGAAAACTTAATCCTACAACACAAAAATGTGTTTCCTTCCACTCAAAAAGGGTACAAGTTCTCTGATCCAATAATCAAAAGGTTTTTTATTTCCTTAGATGTCACCTTTTTTAAAGATAAACCTTTTTTCTCTCACCACATCTTTAGGGACGACACGTAGTGAAGATTCATTTTTTAAGATTTATGACAATGATGTAGATATTTTCTATAATTATGATTCAATCACTAATGTCAGATGATGAAAATAAAGATTCATCTTCAATGCCTTTACAAATTCAATATCGAGAAAAGAATTGAATGTATGCAAGACAAGATAGAAATCATTTTAATGGGAAAGTATTTTTAAGAAAATCCAAAATGACAGAAAAACACAGACAACTTGCAACATAGTCAAGAGTCTAACCCAAAAACAAATCTAGAAATTAGAGACCAACTAGGTAAATCTTAGTTTTAATCTATTTCTATTAAATCAGTGTCACCTGAACCAATGCCTATTTTAGAGTCAAATGAAACCTTAGATTAACCCATTACTCTTAGGAAAGGTTCTAAAACTGGTGCCAAATATCCTTTATATAACTTCTCATCATATCAAAGTCTATCTCCATCATTTCAAGCATTTACTTATAAGTTCTCCAATGTTTACATTCCTAATAATATATAAGAGGCTCTGAATATTATTGAATGGAGGGATGCAGTCTTAGAGGGGGGTGGAAATAGAATGTGGGAGGAAGTTGATCTTTTGAAAGGGAAAACACTAGTCAGATGTAAATGAGTGTTCACTGTAAAGTACAATTATGATGGATCACTTGAAAGATGTAAGACTCGCCTCATTACTAAGGGTTTTACTCAAACCCATGGCATAGATCATTTAGAAACTTTTTCACTTAATTTAAATACTGTGAGAGTGTTGCTTTCTATTACAGTTAATCTAGATTAGACTCTACGTCAGTTAGATGTGAAAAATTCCCTCCCAAATGGAGATTTAGAAGAAGAGGTGTATATGGAGCCTCCCTTAGAATTTAGTGAATCTTCGAAAAAAGAATATATAGACTAAAAAAATATTTATATGGGCCAAAATAGTCACCAAGGGCCTGGTTTGAAAGATTCTCGAGATTTGTGAAGTCTTAGGGTTTCTTACAAGGACAACCTTATCATACTCTATTCATAAAAACTTCTGCAAAAGGAAGGAATGCGATTCTAATTGTGTACGTAGCCAACATTATTCTTACTGATGATGATTTTAAGGACATTGAAATTCTTAAAAAGAATTTTTCAAAGGAGTTTGAAATCAAAGAGTTGGGGTATGTTAGATACTTCCTAGGGATGGAAATTGCTAGATCTAAGAAGCGCATAGTAGTCATCCAATAAAAGTATATCCTAGAACTTCTAGAAGAAATTAGGATGAATGGATGTGTTTTAGATACTCCTATAGAATTCAACTTAAAGCTGATAAAGTTAAAGGAGGAGTTTCAGTAACTACAGGTCAATATCAATGACTGGTAAGAAAGCTAATCCACTTATCTCACACCAGACCAGATATTTCCTTTTTTTTAGTGTAATAAGCTTGTTTATGCATATTCCCTATAAAGAACACTTGGAGGCAGTATACAAAATCTTAAGATACTTAAAGGTAACTCTAGGGAAAGAATTATTCTTCACGAAAAGTGATCAAACGAGAGTTGAAGTCTACACTGATGCAAACTCGGCAGGAGATCTTACTGACAAAAGATCAACTTCTAAGTATTGCACCTATTTGTGGGGAAATCTAGTAACCTGAAAGAGTAAAAAAAAAAAATGTGGTAGCTAGAAGTAGTGTGGAGGTAGAGTATAGGGCAATGACTTAAGGAATTTGTGAAATAATTTGGCTTAAAAGAGTAATGAAAGAAGTTAAGAAACTAGTGGAGTAGCTAATGAAGTTTTTTGTGATAGCAAAGCAACTATCAATATTGCCAACAATCTAGTTCAACATGATCGCACGAAGCATGTGGAGATTGACGGACATTTTATAAAAGAAAAACTTAAAAGTGGACTCATTTGCATCCCATTTGTCCTACAAAAACACAAATTGTTGATGTCTTCACCAAAGGGGATAGAAAGATAGAATTTTGAGTTCTTTGTAATTAAGTTAGGTATGATCAATATCTATACACCAATTCGAAGGAGAGTGTTGATATTATAGAAATAATCGGTTGATTATCTTTAGAGATAATTAGTTGATTCTCTATAGATAATTCGTTGATATTCTATTAATTAGTTGATATTCTATTATTTAGAGAATAAATAGATTCTTCTTAATTTAAGAAGGTAATTAGAATTTTATTGTCCTATATAAATTCCTTATACTATTCACACAAAAATTAAGAAATAATTACTTTATCTTCTTTTTTCGTATATCCTACAAAGGAATTTCATGAAGCTAAGGTAGTTAAAAAAAATCTCAAGATATTACCTGAAAGAGTATAAAAAAAATTTTATCCCAGCAGCCTTGAAATTGTTCCTTCCATAGAAATATACAGCACAGGTTGTACAAAGAGATTTTTAGGAGTTGATGGATTTTATACTAGTTTGAACGTGTTTTTTAAGTGGCGGATGGGAATGGACGGGCTGTTGAACTCGAGCGGATTAACTTCATTTCTTGAGTTTCGCGTGCTCGTGGAATAGCTGTTTCTATAACAAATCCGTCAACTTTTTGAGAAGGGAGGTTTTGGTGATTAAGTGCTACCATTTATTTAGATTATAAGGTATAACAAGAGTCCATAATTAAATGTTGATGCATCACAACCACCCCCCAGCCACTACTAATTATTTCTCAAGTTGTGAACTACAGGATGAATTGTAATCAATGGCAATCCTTAAATTACAAAAAGAAAAAGAGCTTTTGATTAATGCTCTGGGAAGTTGAGTGTAAAGTCGGAGATAGTTGAGGTTACTCTGAGATTTTAGCTTAGATAATTGCGAACATTAAATAAGATTAACAACACCACCCAAAGCACAAATGTTACATTTTGGCCAGTACAATACTCTGGCTGTGTTGGACTACGATATTGTAAATCATGTAGCCGACGACTATAAAAATGTGCTTTCTGGATTTTCAACAGAGAGCACTGCTGCGTTCATATAATAATATTCTAACAGTTTTGGTCCTATTAATACTAGCAGAATTAGGGTATTTTGATAAACTAGTGAAGCAACAAGATGCACATAGGAAGCACAGGCTATTGTTCCGTTCTTCAAAAGGGCACTTCTCAACTTGATGCATATGTGCCTGACGAAGATGCGTCGGATAGGCTTCTCAAAAAGGACACAACATCTTCTGATGATCCAAGCAAATATCGTGCATTCGTACAGGTTCTTCCAACAGCACACGAGAAGTAATTATCTCCCTTGAGATCAAGCACATTGAAAGATGTCTTTTCTGGTGAGGGTGAGGGTCTTCTCCCACTTCTGCAGTTAAGATTATTTATCTTCGTCTCAGTATTTGGTACAGGACGTTGTGACTTACTCTGGGATGATTTTGACCCAGTCCTACCAGCCGGAAGCTTCAAAGGTCTTCTTTCCCCAGGTAACTTCGGTCCATCTGTTTGTTTGGTTCTTAGTATCCCAAAGCCATCAGAAGGAAGCTCGGGCTCAAAAAATGTATATATATCTTCATCCTGAAGTAAAGAAAACGTATTAGAATCTATGACAAGGTGAGACGCCAACAATTGAAGGGATAAGATAGAATCTATGACAGTGAGACATCAACGATTGAAGGGATAATATACCAAGCCTGCGGGAGCACATGTTTGTATCTTTTATGTGATTGTCAAGTAACTTGAAGATGGTGCACTGTTCACAAACAATTAAAATTCTTGAAGCTTAATTGGGATTTGCCAACTAAGTGAGTTCCAGTAGAAACATGTGTACTCTATTTGGGAAGCAAATATGGTCGCACTGCTGTTGCTTGATTTTGGGTTATTCAGGCAACTACAAATGATTGAACATTATTTTTTCTTGGAAACATTACTATTGTCCCAATGTAAGGTCTACTGATATTTTATTCTGACAATAATTCAATGAATCTTGGAGCATAGTCCACAAAAGCCTACAAATTAGCTTTCATAGATCATTTCAGTTGATAAATCAAGCTAGTTGAAAAGAGCTAAATTGCTACGAAGTATGTTTCAGGTTACCTTTCCCAGAAAATGTCCAATACAAAGGACGTAATCAATTGGTGTTGTCATGGATTTGCTGTGAACTATCTCCCCAAGTATTCTATCAATAAAAGCACCCTGAACAGACAAGGACCTATTAAAAATAGATAAGAACCATAATAAAATAAATTTCTACAATTCCAAGTTTGCCAGGAGCTTTTGAAATAGAAAATAACTAGTTACCTTTGTAACACCAACTGCTCGAACTTCAACTGAACGGCTACCTTGTACCACATCAACAGATGCATTAGAAATTGGACCTGTCCAGAGATGCTGCAGCATATCTCTTGCTTGAAGTTTTCCAAATTCAACATCTACAGCAGCAAAAAGAAGTAAACAACCACAAATGCAAAGACAACCTCAGTTGACACTATATAACCATCTACTTGCGTAAATACCAGAAGAAACAGCACCTGCATATTTGTAGTTCCACACAAGTGAAGTTTCACGCTGTTCAAAATGTGATCGGGGAGTCCTCTCTGTGAAATACTCAAAAACATGCTGAAAACACGAGCCAAAGAGGCATATGATTCTTTAGTAGATAGTGATCAGCAATTGCAAAATGCAAACTCAACACAAGTAACTTCAGCACCTTCACACTGTCCACCCATTCCAGATTTGAGTGGTCTGGCATTGTTGTCATCCATGTTCCGATTGTATTGCGTAAAAACATTCCATGTTCAGCTGCCAACCACATTTCATAATCCCCAAAGTTCTGTGGATGAGAAAAGCTCAATTAAAATATAAACATAATAGGTTTAGAAGGAATCAACCATAGAATTAGGTCAAATACAGCATCCAAAATGCTTCTATCACTCCCACTGAGCACAACAATGGTGGTATTTGAATCCCTGCAAAGTGCTTTTAATGTTTCTCTCAACGAAGGGTGCAACTTAAGTTCCATTTCTTTAATTTGATCGCCTCTTCTCCCAGGTGTGTCCACTGGTTCTGTTAATGTTGCATTAAATCCCTGCAGTTTAAACAGCAAAATACATGGAACAATAATGAAATACAGTCTTAGAACCAACGCAACCACACATGCTAGACATGTCAACCCCTGGTTCCTTTTAACATAGAAATGTCATTAGAAATATCTTGTATGGCGAATAGCAACCACAAAGGGGTTCCAACTAAACATGTCAAACAGAGCATACCAGTATAAGCAATCGATTATTAGACCGTAAAAATCGTGTAATTGCATCTTCTTCTGGAAGTGAAGGTGGGACTTGTTTGGTCCTTAATTGTGCTTCGACAACCGTGTCATTCAGTTCACTGTGAAGTAAGAAAAATGTGAAATGAAAATTCAGATAGCAGAGGGCATTAATAACAACAATAAACAAACAGATGGAACCCACTCTAAACATAATTCAGTATTACAAAATTATGGAGAATCCTAGAGCCATCAGCAAATGTACAGCTTGATGCATTTAGGCTTGTGTCACATGTAAAGGAACATAATTTTATAAAAATGTAGCATTTAAACTATGTTCTTATTCCCAAGTATAACCCTTCATTGCATTATACATATACGGAATGTCACAGAACTCTTAATAAAACAAAGTAATTTAAACAACTCGAGTGAATCTGGCTCCTTTAAGTCAAATTAAATAATCAAGCAACAGCAACCAAAAATCTGCATAACAAATAACTATTTCAGGCAGGGTGAACAACACTGGTCCAGACTAAACTAGCAACTCTCTTCAGCTTTTTCATGAAACACCTCCGCAAGTTCTTCAACATAACTAATGCAGAGGTGAGTCAGATTATTGTTTGACACATGGATGAAAAATGATAGGAGTGTACTACTGTAAACTACATTAGTCGGACATCAGAAACGAGATTACTCCTCTGAACAAAATTACCACTTGCAACATACTGGCATGCAAGATATTTCTGCTTAAAAGGCCAACCATATTAGTTATCCTCCCCATGTCTCAGGCTTCTTCGTTGGTGAGGAGATCAAAAGCCCTAAAATTTTATATTTTATATGCTTTATCTTTTAACAAGGGATGGGAAACAAAAATATATTCATATGGATATGCCAAGGAAAATAAGCTTACAAAAAATGAGTCAGAAGTCCACCTTTTAAATTAAAGCTATTCATCATACCTCACAAAAGTTTCTGCCCATTCTTGAGCCGTGTGGGTAGTGACGTGCCGAAAATTATGTCGATGTCGCTTCTCTCTTTCTTCCGCTGACATAGTCAAAGCCTGGCGTATTGAATCAGCAACTTCACTAATGTTCCAAGGATTCACAAGGATTGCTCCAGCACCCAATGACTGTGCAGCACCAGCAAACTATAGAGAACACAAAGCAAACATGTCAAAACGTCAACACGATCCATTATCGTAAAAGATAATCCAGAACCATGAATCTTCCTACATAGGTAATAAAAGAGCAATTAAAACAAAATAAGAAAGAACATTTCAGATAATAAACATTATAAATATACAATATTCTGAGTACTACCAGGGCAACAGATAGAAACAACAATGACGATAATGGGAGGAAAGCAAATATTGTTTTTAGAAGTCCAGACCAAAACTTTCGCTTCATAATCTTAGGAAAAAATTATACAAACCAAATAAAACAAATTGCAAAACCAATTTATTTAGCCTCTAACTACAAGAACATTACACTTCAGCGCAAACTATAAGTGACATGAATATGTGAAATATGATATAAAAAGGTGGCAATCTAAATTTTTCACAAAAGAAAGTCAAGAGAAGACCAACTTATATGGTCTGTGAGGTTATGCAGCATAAGTTTTAAGCACTTGGGATCACTTGTTCCTCATTTTTATGTCATATCAGTAAAGAGGATAAATATTTTAATGATTTCATTTTCACTTGACAATGACATACAAACAAATGCCAAAATAAAGCTTATCATCCATCATTTACGTCCAGAAAAAATATCCAATGATTGCAAGATTCAACAAGAATGATTAGATAATATGACCTGAGGATTGCTATATTCGATACTTTATACATTGCAGAGGGATGATAAGACTCTAGGTAGTGGTGTTGCATCAGGATCAGTTGGATTAAAAATCATGTATTTTCAGTAACTTATATTTACCTCGCTGAGAATGAGAACACCTTTCTTTGAATCTTGGCAAGCAACAAACTCATAACTGACAAGATTCATTCCATCCCTCAAGGAAGTTACTAGTGCTACATCTGTAGAGACCATATGGAAAAGAGAATTATGTGCAAAACACCAACTATTATTAAACAAGACATGCTTTCTGAAACCTTCATGCAATAATCTATGCAAACTATTAACTCTATTCATCAAGGGTAAGATTTAGTTCTGTCAAAATTTTTCTTGTAACCACATATTTAAGGCAGTTGCAGTACCTAATAGGAATTCTTTTTGTTTTCTTTGATCATATTATGAGCACTAAAACAACAACAAAAATGTCCCAATAGAAATTCCACTGAGATGCAAAGTTTAGGGAGATCCAAAAGTACAAAACCTTACTCCTAACTAGTAAAGCAATTGTTTCCAATAAAACCACAGAACAAAAATATATTTTTTGAAAAAATGGGTTTGAAGAAAACAAAAACCAAAAACATAAACAAATAACAACATGAAAATCAAAATCAAAGTAAATAAAGATAAAATAAATATAAAAATAAAAATAAGTAAATAAATAAATATACAAGAAAAAAACAAATAAATAAATAAAACAAATCAGCAATTGAAAGAAAAATATGAGCTAGAAATACGAGTGCCACATATTAGCTATGCCGGCACAATTTTGAAGAGGTATTGCACCTTTGTTAAGTTAACATCTAAGCGTTTTGAAGTAAGAAACATATACAACCACTATCTTTGATATTATGTTTATGACATCGTAACTCCTCCAGTTAACTCGTTTTCTCATCAAGATTCCACTTAGTTAACTTGGAAGTACATAATTTAACAGAACTGATTGTCCCAATTTTTCAAATTACAGAACTGTAAAAGAAGCATTATTTATCTTGACAGATCACAAGAAAACTTCTAATCAAGAAGTCATTTAACTAAGAAGTTTTAGAGAATGAAGATAGTACCAGTAACTGCATATAATGCACATAATGCATGAAAGTCCAAAGAGCGATCCTGTAACGGAAAAGGGCATGCTTTAGGAACTTCCTATTGCCTCATTGAGTAACAACGGAAGAGTAATAACTCATTAGTAACTGTATCAAAAGATCTCTGTTTCAATCACAAAATAAAACTCCTAATCTTGGTTATATCTGCAGTACCAAGCATTACACAGAATGAGCATTAAAGCACATAAATGGCTTGTACATTATCACTTTTTCTTCCATAATATCTAGAGAAAAAGAATAGTTATGTGACTAAGTACTTACAGGAAAAGAAGAGTCAAGATGTTAAACAAACACTGCAGTATTGCAAGGAAGTACAATTAGCTTAAGTATATGAGGAATGAATTTGAGAATAGAAATTTAAGTAAATGGCCAGGCTAAAGTTAGTATAAATTTTTAGAAAGAGACCTCTTTGCTATTTCTCACTCACTTTGGAATTGGAAAATTAGGATTACAGAGAAGATGCCCCTTCTCATTGCTAACGAACTTTGAAAAGCTCAAAATATGGAATTTTGGTTCGACAGATACTTTCTGAAACATGTGAAGTATGTGGAAGACCAGATTGATCTACTTATGGTCTGGTGTTAAGCCGCAATAAATATGATAAGAGCAACACAAAGGTCAGGAACAATAATCCAACAAAGGGATTGGAGTTCGATCACACATTAAACAACTTTCAGAGGAGCTTCCTAAAATAGAAAACATGTCCAGAGACTCCAACAACTTTAAGTTTCTTTACTAAAGTTTCTCAATAGAAAAGTCAATTCCCTTAGCTCTCGTCAGTTGCATAAAATGTTTATGTTGACGCCAGGAATCTTTGTTAGATTATTAGAGTTCTTGATGCAATATGATATATAAACCTACTGCTTAGTTATGGCTCACATTTTAATAACAAGCGTGGGGCTTATCGTCAGGAGGGAAAATTTTGTTCATAAGCATTGCACATGGCCATCAACTTGCAATGCTTCAGAAACTTCAACACTCAACAAGTATCTATTCTTGGCCTAAATCTCCCT
>JANQBM010000004.1:21259987-21271511 GCA_025594535.1 Erythroxylum domingense
ATCAAGATAAAAAGAATTAAATTCTTGGTGGGATTAAAAAGAAATAAATAAACAAACAAACAAACAAAATAAAAAAATAAAAATGCAAGGTTTACCCCAAAAATACAAGGGCGTGCATTCCCTTGCATTTGAGAATGCACGGGCGTGCATTTCTCACAGCCCTTGTGCATTCTCAAATGCATGCTTGTGCATTTTTGGGGTAATTTTTTTATTTTTTTGTTTGTTTGTTTGTTTATTTGTTTTTAATCCCACCAAGAATTTAATTCTTTTTATCTTAATATTATATATATATATATATACTTTTATCTTAAAAAGTCTCCCAATTTCGGTGCCTTGTCGTCGCGAAATAAGAATTGAGACCCGGGGCCAACATCTTTGGTATCATAGCTTATGGTTTCTAAGGATTCCTAGGCTTAGAATATGTTATACTATGAAATGTATGATGTGTGATAAAGTGTTTGTATTGCTAAGTACTTGTTTGTACTGTCGAGTTTATTGAATGCATTAAGTGACATGCATATCAAGCATACATGTAGGAAATAAGGTTAAAATGAAAAGTAAGCTAAATGATAAAGTTTTATTGAAGGAGTAAAATGCCACCTCATCAAAGAACACGAGAATTTTTGCAAGGATCTGCTGCACCTGATTCTCCACCAAGAGAGGAGGGTATTGATGAGTTGAGAGCCCCAGCGATTACTGAGGCAACCGTAGGGCAAGAAAGCGAGCCCTTTGAACCACAAACGCAGGAGTCTCCTCTTCCTCCAGAGCAAATGCCTAATCCTTTTGATCTCGGAATGTTCCAAGCCTTTGCTCAAGCTTTTGTATAGGCTATGAGCCAGATGTCATCCACTTCTACTCCAACCCCATCTAAGAAAGGGAGACAATTTGACAAGTTGAGGAAGTATGGTGCAGTGGACTTTTATGGAACAACTGATCTGGAAGAAACTAAAACATAGTTGAGAAAGACGGAAAAAATATTAGGACATATGGATTGCGAGGATGAGGAAAATATTATATATACTGCAAGCTTGTTACAGGGAGATGCCGTGCATTCGTGAGAAAGTGTACTAGAGAATCAGACTAAACCGCTTGTGTTGACATGGAAGGACTTCCTAGCGACTTACAAAAAGAAATATCTGTCTGAGGTGTATATCCAGCAGAAGCAGAGGGAGTTTCTAAGTCTCACCCAGAGGGAGATGACAGTGAGTGAATATAAGCACAGATTTACATAGTTGTCTCAATATGCAACTGAGCTGATGATGACCGAGGCGGCTAAGTGTCGAAGGTTTGAAGCGGGATTACATTTGGCCATCAGAGAAAAAATGCTGATGCAAAATTTTGTGACCTTCAACAATTGGTAAAAGCTGCATTAAGGGTGGAGAATGTAGAAAACATAAAAAGTGCAGTGAACAAAAAGAGGAAAAGAAGCGAACAACTTAGAAGAGGGGGTAGTGGCAGTGGTAAAAGCAGGCTCAAATCAAAGAGAACTGCTTCTCTTCAAGCCTTGGCTGTTGGGGGCAGGGGAAGAGGAGAGGGGAGAAAAACCATCTTTTCTCAAATGCAATCATTGTGGCAAATTCCATAAAGGGGAGTGTTTTAAACTGACTGGCGCTTGTTTTAAGTGTGGAGAAAAATGACATATGACTAGGGAGTGTTCACAATATGTAAGACGAGAGGGGTCTCAGATGCAAGCTTCAAGAAAGATTGAGACTGTGGGAGTTGAGTCTGTAACTAAAGTGGGCAGTTCTAGTACAACCAAGAAAGTAAATCCTCTTGGAAGACCGAGAGGATAAGCACCAGCTAGAGTATTCACAATGACCAGGGAGGAAGTAGAAATAGCTCCAGAGGTTGTTACTGGTATGGTTAAATTATTTTATGATGACATTTTTGTTTTGATTGATCCAGGGTCTACCCACTCGTTTATTTCATCAAGTATGATTTTGCATAATGGAAATTTGAGTTTATTATATAGTCCTTTGATAGTTAGTAACCCTATTGGCCAGTATGTCATTATTAGTCATGTTTATCGAGAGTGTAAAATATGTATTGGTGAGGTAACATTAGTGGTGGATTTAATGCCACTGGAGATGAAGGGATTGGATGTGATTTTAGGTATGAGCACCTTAGAAAAATATAATGCCAATTTTAATTGCAAATAGAAAACGGTGGAGTTTGTGTTGGAAAAAGGTGAAAATGTGTTGTTTGTGGGAATCAAGAAAGCAAGCCCGTCTAGAATAATTTCAGCTCTGACAGCAGAGAAGATGATGAGAAAAGGATGTGAAGCATTCTTGGCATATGTGGTAGACATGAAGGTAGATGAAAGAAAATTAGAAGATATTCCTGTGGTCAGGGAATTTCTAGATGTCTTTCCATAGGGATTACTAGGACTACCACCACCTAGAGAGATCGAGTTCACCATAGAGCTTATTCTAGGCATGGCATCGATATCTATTCCACCTTATAGAATGGCTCTGGTAGAATTGAAGGAGCTTAAAGAGTAGTTAGAAGAGCTTTTGAAGAAAGGTTTTATTAGGCCTAGCTCTCCGTCTTAGGGAGCTCCGGTTCTTTTTGGGAAAAAGAAAGATGGGTCCTTGAGGATGTGTGTGGACTATAGGAAGCTTAATCATGTCACCATCAAAAATAAATATCCTCTTCCATATATAGATGATTTGTTTGATCAACTACAAGGAGCAAAAGTCTTTTTCAAGATAGACTTGAGATTAGGTTATCATCAATTGAGAATAAAGGAGTCTGATGTGTCAAAGACTGTTTTAGAACACAATATGGGCATTTTGAGTTCTTAGTTATGCCCTTTGGATTTACTAATGCCCCTGTAGCCTTTATGGACCTAATGAATAGAGTCTTCAAGCTTTTCCTAGACCAATTTATCATAGTCTTTATTGATGATATATTAGTTTATTCCAAGAGTGATAAGGAGCACGAAGAGCATTTAAGGATTACCTTAGAGACATTGAGAAAAAAAGAGTTGTATTTTAAATTCGATAAATGTGAATTTCGGCTAAGAGAAGTGGCGTTTCTTGGACATGTAATTTCAGAAAAAGGAGTACATGTGGATCCAAGGAAAGTAGAAGCTGTGGTTAAATGGGAAGCACCCAAGAATGTGACAGAAGTGAGGAGTTTCTTGAGATTAGCTGGTTACTACAGAAGATTTGTAGAAGATTTTCCATTATAGCAGCTTTGCTCACCAAATTGATAAGGAAGAGTCAGAAGTTTGTATGGACAAAAGAATGTCAGAGGAGCTTCGAGGAATTAAAGAATAGGCTTATAACTGCACCAATTTCAACCTTACCTTCTAGTAGTGATGGATATATAATATATAGCGATGCCTCGAGGAAAGGATTAGGGTGCGTGTTGATGCAAGCGGATAAAGTGATTACTTATGCTTCCATGCAATTAAAACCTTATGAGATGAATTATCCCACGCATGACTTGGAATTGGCTGCTATAATCTTTGCATTAAAAATACATTACTTACATGGAGTCACCACTAGGGTATTTACAGGCCACAAGAGTCTTAAATATTTGATGAGCCAAAAAGAGTTAAATTTGAGGCAAAGAAGGTGGTTAGAATTATTGAAGGACTATGACTTGATGATAGACTACTACCCGGGGAAAGCTAATATAGTAGCGGATGTACTGAGTAGGAAATCCATTATAGCACATTTGAAGACGATATATCTTCCTTTGTTAAAGGAATTAGCTAAACTTAAGTTGACATTGAGGCAAGTCGAACCTAGTGGTGTATTGGCTAATTTTAGAATAAGGCCAATATTAAATGAGAAGATTAAGGAATTGCAGGAACAAGATGAGTACTTGGGCAAGCTCAGAAAAGAAATTAAAATTGGTAAGCCTTTGAAAATAGAGGTAAGAGAAGATGGATTGATGGTGGTAGGCAACAAATTATGTATTCCGAATATGCAAGAGTTGAGGGATGAAATTCTTGATGAGGCACACAATGCTCCATATGCAATGCATCTAGGGAGTACAAGAATGTATAGAGATTTAAAAGAACACTTATGGTGGAGAGGAATAAAGAAAGATGTTGCAGAGTATGCTGGAAAATGTTTAGTATGTCAACAAATTAAAGCAGAACATCAAACACCCGTTAGTAAGCTTAAGCCTTTGTCTATTCCTGAATAGAAATGGGAAAAGATTACAATGGATTTCTTGATGGGATTATCGAGAACCAGCAGGAAGCATGACATAGTATGGGTGATTGTTGATAGACTAACCAAGTCAACACATTTCTTGCCAATTAGACAGACATATTCTTTGAATGCCTTGGCTAAGAAATACATAGATGACATAATCAGACTTCACAAAATTCCAAGTTCTATAGTCTCAGATAGAGATCTCAGATTCACCTCCAGATTTTAGGAAAGTTTGCAAGAGACTTTAGGAACCAAGTTGCATTTTAGCACAGCTTTCTATCCACAGGTTGATGGCCAATCAGAGAGAACAATAAAGACATTGGAGGCAATGTTAGGAGCTTATGTTATGGACTTCAAAAGCTCATGGGATGAACATCTATCTTTGATTGAATTTGCTTATAATAATTCCTACCACTCAGAAATTCAAATGGAACCTTATGAAGCTTTTTATGGTAGTAGGTGTAGAACTCCTATTTGGTAGGACAAGGAAGGTGAAAGAAGACTTATAGGAATTGAGTTGGTATAAGATACAGTTGACAAGAATAATTTGGTAAAACAGAGACTCAAGGCAGCTCAAGACATGATGAAGAGCTATACAGACGCATATAGGAAGGAGATGGAATATGAAGTTGGAGAAAAAGTATTTCTTAGAGCCTCACCATGGAAAGGAGTCTTAAGATTTGGTAAAAATGGTAAACTTAGTCTAAAATACATAGGCCCTTATGAGATTATTGAGAAGATTGGGCCTCTCGCCTACAAGTTAACCCTGAGGCCAGAATTATTCAGGATTCACAATATTTTTCATGTATCGATGTTGAGGCAATATAGATCGGATCTCTCACACATAGTTTAACCATCAGAGGTTCACTTAAAGGAGTAGAGGACTTATGAAGAGCAACCAGTGGAGATTTTAGATTCAAAGGAAAAGGTCTTGAGAAATAAGACTATGAAGCTGGTTAAAGTTTTATGGAAGAACCATGTAAGAGAGGAAACAACATGGGAATCTTTAAAAGCTATAAAGTAGAAGTATCCACACTTATTTGTAAACTCAGGTAAGAATTTTAAGGACAAAATTGTTTAAATATGGGAGAAAAGTTGGACCCCGAATTTTTCTTAGAATTTAATTTAGTAAATTAGCAAGCATGAATATAAAGTAGAATTCTTGGATTAGCAATTTTAAGAGTTTAATTAATAATATAATTAATTACGTGTGGTAGTATGGATTAAAAGGAAGAGTTATAATTAAGTTAAGGAGTTAGAAGGCATTAAATTAAATATGGAAGGGTGAGCTTGGAAAGAAAAAAATTTATCTTAAACTAATATGAAAAGAAGAGAAGAGAGTCGTGTATAGTGAGAAAGAAAAAGAGAGAAAGTCGTAGAAGAAACTAGAAGAAGAGAAGGAGAACCGAAGCATAGAAAGAGAAGAAGAAGGAAGAAGGATATGCAGTTGAGTTTTTGGGTAAACTTTATTTATTCTTCTTGTTTTGATAGAAAAAGGAAGTAGAGAAAATAGGTTATGTGCTAAACATGAAGAGAGAAAGAAGAGAATCGAGACCCGGGGCTAACACTATAGCTCCCTTTGTAAACTTGATTATGTAACCTGATGTAGACTTTCTATAATCAACATCTCCTGCCATGTCTGCATCAGTAAAACTAACTAACAAAGGTTTATTACCACCAAAACTAAGACTCAAATAATTTATGCCTTTGAGATACCTCATAATCCACTTCACAACATTCCAATACTCTTTACTAGGATTGGAGAGAAAACGGCTAATTATACCAACTGCATGAGCAATGTCTGGCCTAGTACATACCATAACATATATCAAACTGCCAACTACTGAGGCATATGAAATTTTCTTCATCTCTTCCTTCTCATTGTTTGTAGAAGGACACAACTTGTTACTCAACTTGAAATGAGGAGTAAGTGGGCTAGTAACAAGTTTAACTTTATGCATACTAAACCTTTGAAGTACCTTCTTTATGTACTTTTCTTGTGACAAATACAGCTTCCTAGCATCTCTGAAGCGAGTAATCCTCATGCCTAAAATCTACTTGGCATGAACCCAGTCTTTCGTAGCAAAAAACTTACTTAGCTGCTTCTTCAGTTTAGCAATCTTAGAAGCATTATTGCCCACAATCAACATATCATCCACATAAAGTAACAAGATGATGAAATCATCATCCAAAAATCTGCATACAAACACACAATGATCCCCAGAAGTCTTCTTGTAGCCTTGCTCCCCCATAACTGACTCAAACTTCTTATAGCACTGCCTAAAAGCTTGCTTCAATTCATACAAGCTCTTCTTTAGTTTACATACATAATTTTCTTTTCCTTTCACCTTGAAACCCTCTGGTTGTTCCATGTAAATTTTCTCCTCCAAGTGACCATGAAAGAAAGCTGTCTTCACATCCATCTACTCAATCTCTAAATCAAGACTAGCAGCCAAACCAAGAACTGTTCGGATGGAGGAAATCTTTATAACAGGAGAAAATATGTCACCAAAATCAATACCCTTCATTTGACCAAATCCCTTAAGAACCAATCTAGCCTTATACCATGGCTTTAAACTGTGCTCTTCAGTTTTGATTCTAAACACCCACTTGTTCTTCAAAGCTTTCATGCCCTTAGGAAACTTCACTAACTCATAGGTGTGATTCTCATGCAAAGATTTCATTTTATCTTACATGGCTTCAATCCACTGATCCTTATGCTCATCTTCAATGGCTTTCTCATAGCACTCAAGCTCTCCCATCAGTGAGTAACACCCACTCATCAGACGAATAACGGGAAGAAGGAACATACTGTCTAGCAGATCTCCTAGGTGGAGTAGTTTGCTCAATAATAACTTCAGGAGCTGAAGCATCTACCTCATCAACAATAGCACCACCATCGGCATCCTCAACATTAATATTCTACTTAGGAGCATGATTCTGGACATCATTGTGATCATCAAGTCCAGCAACATCATGTTCACCTATATGAGGAACATGATCAAGATTAATTAGGCCACTAGAACTAGAACACTCTGGATTTTCTACCTTATCAATATCTTTAATGGTTTGATCCTCCATAAAGATGACATCACGACTTCTCACAAGTTTTTTCTCAACATGATCATACAACCTATAAATAAACTCTTCAAGGCCATAACCAATGAAGATACACTGCCTCGTCTTGGAATTCAACTTGGAACTTTCATCTCTAGGCACATGCATAAAAGCTTTGCATTCAAACACCCTCAAGTGGTCATAGGAAACATCCTTGTCATACCACACTCTGTTTGGAACATCACCCTGCAAAGCAATAACAGGGGACAAATTAATAACATGTGCAGCAGTTAATAAAGCCTCACCCCAAAAGGAATTAGGCAACTTAGCTTCAGAAAGCATGCTTCTGACTCTCTCCATCAAGGTCCTATTCATCCTCTCTGCCAACCCGTTAAGCTGAGGAGTCTTTGGGGGAGTCTTTTGGTGTCTAATACCCATCTACTTGCAGTATTCATCAAATGGTCCACCATTGTTAGTGTAAATACACTTCAACTTCTTCCCTGTCTCTCTCTTAACCGAAGCTTGAAACTACTTAAAGATACCCAACACTTGATCTTTTGTCTTCAAGAAATAAACCTACAATTTCCTAGAACAGTCATCAATGAATGTGACAAACTACGATGCACCCCTCAAAGTCTTTGTCTTAAAAGGACCACACAAATCAGAATGCACCAAATCAAGTAACTCTGTGTTTCTTGAAGTAGGATGAGTCTTGAAAGAAACTCTATTTTACTTCCCAGCTAAACAGTGCTAACACTTCTCCAATTTAGGACCCTTCAAATCTGATAAAAGATTTTTCTTGGCCAATACAATCAGTCCCTTCTCACTAATATGGCTAAGCCTTCTGTGCCATAACACTGAGGAATAATCATTCTCTATTGCATTCACCTATTAGTACATACTGAAGCTGATGTCCAGTACAAGCCAGAGTGCTTTCTACCACGAGCCACCACCAAAGAACCTTTAGTAAGCTTCCCCTCCACCATTGGTATCAAATAACCCTCATCATCAAGAACACCAATAGCTATCAAGTGCAAACGAATATCAGGTGTATACTTAACACTATTTAAAACAAGTTTAGTTCCCGTACTTGTTTCTAACAAAATTGTCTTAATGCTAACCACTCTAGACATAGTCTCATTTCCCATATTCAATACCTCATAGTCACTTGGTGTATAAGATGAGAAAAAATCCTTGTTTGATGTAACATGAGAACAAGCACCAGTATCCAGAACCTAGCTTGACTCATCATAAATAACCCCAACTAGGCTCTCATTAAGGACTATCATAAGGTCTTCTTTAGTTGCAATAGCAACACAATTCTCATTGTCATTCTCTTTCGTTTCTTCCTTGCCTTTGCTGCCTTTGTTCTCTTTCTTTAATTTCTAACAGTTTTTCTTCAAGTGGCCTTTTTTACCACAGTGAAAGCACTCAACATCTTTGTATCTGTCTTTGGATTTACTTAGACTCTATTCCCTATTATGAGAACCCCGGTTCTTGTTTCTCTCTCTAGACTCATTTCTTCATTTAAGACACTACTTTTGGCAAGTTCCATGGAGATAACAGCATTTGGAGCAGAATTTAACAATGAAGATCTAAAGGTTTTCCACGAATCTGGTAAGGAGCCAAGGAGAAACAAACCCTATATCTCTTCATCAAATGTAATCTCCATTGCAGACAACTAATTCATAATTCCCTGAAAGTTATTCAAATGATCTGTCATAAGAGTCCTATCACTGTACTTCAAAGCTAACATCTGTTTTATCAAGAGCATCTTGTTGTTACCAGTCTTTCGAGCATACAATCTCTCAAGTTACTCCCACAAGGTTCAAGCATATGTTTCTCTAGAAATGTGATTCAAAACATTGTCGTCAACCCATTGTCTAATAAAACCACAAACCTGTCTATGCATCAGATTCCATTCTTCATCTGATTTATCATCAGGCTTTTTCTTGGAAAATATTAGTAAGTAAAAATTCTTTACATAAAACAAATCCTCCATTTTGCCCTTCCAAATAGCATAATCGGCACCATTCAAAGTAACCATCCTACTTGTGTTGACTTCCATTGTTCACCACAACCACAGATATCTCGAACCTAATGCTCTAATACCGGTTGTTAAGAAAGAAGGAAGCGGTCACACAACGGAAATAAAATAACGAAGATCAATAAACCTTTCCCTATGAGAACAAACATAACCAACACTAGAAATAGTGCACCAAAGCAGATAATAGTCCAAACCAATTAAACTAAATGCAGCAAGCAACCAATCTCAAATGGAAGAAATTAAGTGGCAAGAAAAGTAAAGCACACCAACAATTTTTACATGGAAAACCTCTCCTAGTGTGAGAAAGGAAAAACCACGGGACCTAGTCCAGTCAGAAAATCTCCACTATCACCAAATCAAGGTACAAAGGTGTTTTTCACCTCTAGATAACACTAGATTCAACACTCAACTCTTAATAACAACAGTAATCATCAAAAGATGAAAAACAAAAGAGTTGAGAACAAAATCACCTAAGAATCTGGCAGTAACTTTGATTAAATATTTGGGCACTCTAGAGACCTCCAAATCAGATCTCCACCTGATTGAAGTCTTGATGAAAACTGCACAATGTTGAAAATAATTACGAAAATTCCACCTAAGTTTCACCTTTTTCTTTTCTCTCTCACTTTTCACTCTTGTCACTGATTCCCTTTTTGTTTCACTTAAATACTTAGGGTTAAAAGGAACCCTTAAGTCATATGGACTTAGGTCTCACTTAGGAGTGACCTAACCCAACAAATCTGCCACTCTTGATGGTAGATACACACGAAAGCTTTTATAGATATTCAATGTTCAGTATCATTTTTTATTTTTCATCGTGATTATCAAAGTGGACGATTTTCATGTGCATGCTTACATGATGGCACTTAATGATCAGTCTCCATCTTTTAAGGCAGTTGAAAATTTTTGTCTCTTATTTACGACATGGATTGAACTAAAGTGTATATAAATAAAACAACAGTTTGTTTCCTAATATTTGTAGTAGTGGAGTTCACAAGGTTAGACCTTATACAGGTGGTGGTCAGGTTGTTAAGACAACCAACAATGGGAATTTGGATGAGAGGAGTAAGGGGCTATATTTCTACTATGATAAGAAGTATATATATCAAGATATAAATATGAAGAAAGGCAATTCAAAATTTTCATTGTAGATGAAATAAGTGAAGCAAATGGAGAGAATGATGTCGGGGAAGAATTTGCTAAAGAAAATGATTCTTAATGTGATGTACTAAAACCAAAACAATACTAAAGATCACTAGGTAAATGTTCCTATTACTGAATACGAGTCTCGATCCCTTGAGGACTACGAGCATTAGTACTAATTATATTTCTATTATCTAATGTAATAAAATGAATGATTGATTTAAGAGAAGTGATTAATTCAATTATAATTACTAATCTAAAATAACAAATATAATTAAAATGGAATTATTGATCTACAATAATGAACCAAAATAATTAATAAGAATGAAGCAATTAATTGATAAACAAGATCCACATGTAGAATCATGTAGAGTCTTTTTACACATAAAATTTTCTTGATTTAATGATTACTCTTAACTTTTTAGACTATTAGAAGTTCCAAATGTTACAATCATATTCTTTATCAAGAAATACAACCCATATCCTTAAGTTGATTGATTGAAATCTCTTTCTAATCAAAATTCCAAAGATGAATTTCCATAATAGATTTGTCTCAAATTTAAAAGATTTATGTCGTCCTACCTCATGATTCTATACGACTCTTATTATTCATGTCATGATCTATTCATGTGTATGAATTCTCAATAGGGATGTGAATGGGTGGCCCGGCTAGACCATAGGTTGACTGGCCCGACGGGCCATAGGCGAACAGGCGCGGCTCATCCCGTCATTTATTTTTTAAAATAAAAAACTTCCAAAACGACATAGGGCAGCCAGGCCTCACCATAGGTTGATAGGCCCAACAGGCCACAGGTGGCGGGCCCGGCCGGACCCATCATTTATTTTTTTTATAAAAACTTCCAAAATGACGTAGTTTTGGAAGTAACAACGGGGTCAGCCTATGGCCCCCCGTGGCCCGGTCAACCTGGGCCAAAAGCATACCAGGCTGGGTCAGCAGGTAGGGCCAGTTTTGATATTCCTAATTCTCAATTCCTATACATGAAGTCCAAAATTAAATAAAAACTCTAGTATATTTCAATTCAATCATAATAATTTATCTATTATTTTAGATTGATCCTTTGATTTAACAAAAGTGCCAAGTTTT
>JANQBM010000004.1:21287085-21310965 GCA_025594535.1 Erythroxylum domingense
CACTATACATTTTCAATATTTCTAACCCATCCAAATTGACCAAAATGCCCTTTTCAATTAGTGAGGGGATGTTACAGTTTAAGTGCTTCATAGCCTAGTAGGCTTTATGTTCCATTTTCATAGGAAAATGACAAGGTTTACCAAAAACTAACCTATATAGCGACATGCCTATTGGAGTTTTGTAAGTAGTTCGATACGCCCATAAGGCATCATCCAAACGTAAGCTCCAATCTTGTATGTTCAAATTCACCACTTTTTCCAAATTTGATTTAATTTACTGATTGGAGATTTGAACTTGTCCACTCGTCTGTGAATGGTATGTAGTTGAAATATGATGTGAAACACCATATTTTTTCATCATTGTTCCAACAATTTTATTGCAGAAATGAGTTCCCCTATCACTAATCATAGCTTGAGGCATTCCATACCTGAAAATATGTTAGATTTGAAAAAATTGACTACAACCTTAGCATCATCGCTATGACTAGCTTTCACTTCTATCCACTTTGACACATAATCCACAGCTAGAATGATATAAGTCTTACCAAAAGATGAAGGAAAAGGACCCATAAAGTCAATTCCCTATATATCAAAAATTTCACATACCAGGATATTTGTAAGTTGCATTTGATCTCTTCGTCCTAGACTACTTGCTCTTTGGCAACGATCACAAGACTTACAAAACATGTAAGTAGCATAAAATAATTTGTCATAATAAACCATATTCAATAATTTTACAACTGTTCTTTTGGGACCAAAGTGTCCCTCACACACAGATGAATGGCAAAAATTTAACGTGGAAGGAATTTCATCATCTGTAACACATCTTCTAATAATTTAATCAGCACAAAATTTTCAAAGATAAGTTTCATCCCATATATAATATTTATCCTCTTGTTTAATTTTATCCTTTACAGCTTTAGATAAATCACTAGGTAATGACTTAGTCACCAAGAAATTTACTATGTCAACATACCATGGAATTACCTGTTGAATTGCAAAGAGACTTTCATCTAGAAATTTATCTTGGAGAACATTAAATGCATTGGTTAGAGTAATCCAGCTGAGATGATCAACCATAAAATTTTGATCTCCCTTCTTATCAGATATTTCCAACTCAAATTCTTGTAGTAGTAAGATCCACCGAATCAACCTTGGTTTTGTTTCTTTCTTAGTCACCAAATATTTCAGAGCTGTATAGTCTGAATAAATGATCACTCGTGTACCCCATACATAAGACCAAAATTTTTCCAACCCAAAAACTATAGTTAAAAATTCTTTCTCCATCGTGGAATAATTCTTCTGAGCATCATTAAGTGTCATGGAGGTATAGTAAATGACATGAGATTCTTTTTCCACCTTTTGGCCTAAAACTACTCCAACTGTATAATTCGAGGCATCACACATTAATTCAAAGGAAATGTTCCATTTCGATGGTTGAATGATTAGGGCTGTAGTGAGTCATTCCTTTAGTTCATCAAATGCAATCTTGCATGGCTCATCAAAATCAAATTTCACGTCTTTTTGGAGTAATCTACACATGGGTTGTACAATCTTTAAAAAATCTTTAATAAACCACTGATAAAATTCTGCATGACTAAGAAAGGTGCGAACTTCCCACACAGTCGTGGGGTAAGGTAAAGATCATATAACATCTATTTTAGCCTTATCGACCTTAATTCCCTTAGAAGAGACTGTATGACCCAAAGTTATGCCTTGATCAACCTTAAAATGACATTTTCATAGTTTAAAACCAAATTTGTCTTAATGCAATGTTTAAGCACTTTCTCAAGGTTGATAATGCATCTTTCAAAAGATTCTCCATAAATCGTAAAATCATCCAAGAAAACTTCCATACAACTCTCCATAAAATTAGAGAAAATACTTACCATACACCTTTGAAATGCCGCTAGTGCATTACACAACCTAAATGGCATTCTTAGTTAGGCAAAGGTGTCGAATGGAAATGTGAAAGTTGTTTTCTCTTAGTCCTTTGGTGCAACCAAAATATGGTGATAACCTAAATAACCATCTAGACAATAATAGTGAGATTTACCTGTAAGTCTTTCAAGCGTTTGATCAATAAATGAAAGCAGAAAATGATGTTTTCTAGTAACTGAATTAGGCTTCCTATAATCTATGCAAACTCTCCACCTATTTTAAACATGAGTGGGTATCAACACCCCATTATTATTTTCTATTACTGCTATCCCAGTTTTCTTTTGAACTACCTAGACCGGACTTACCCAATTGCTATCTGAAATGGGATAAATAATTCCAGCATTAAGAAGCTTCAAGATTTCCTTTTTCACCATTTCCATCATAGGTGGATTCAAATGACGTTGGGGTTGCCTTACCTCCTTGGCTTCATCTTCCATCAATATTCGATGCATACAAATGATGGGACTAATGCCTTTTAAATCAGCCACTGTCCACTTGAAGGTTTCTTTGTGTTGTCTTAACACCTGAATCAATTAATTTTTCTACAAAAGAGTGAGTTTAATAGAGATTATAATAGGTAACATATCTTGCTCACCTAAAAATATGTATTTAAGATGGTTAGGCAAACTCTTCTTCTCTAACTTAGGTGGATGAATCAACGAAGGCATTAGCTTGGAGCTATTTTGGGATAACTCCACAAAAGATAATTGCTTCACTAATTGTTTGGTTTTCTCCAAATAGAAAAACAGAACTTCAAGTTCGTTGTTAGGCACTAATGTTTCTGTAGTTAATTGCCACTATAACGCATCTCCCATCTCCAAAATTGTCTCAAGTTCATCTCTTTCATTTAATGATGAATGTTCCTACACCCAAGTGCCAATAAAATATACAAAAACAACAGGTTATTCATCATCCAAAAATTTCATGGCATTATATATATTGAATTTAATTAATTCAGCATCAAATTACATATTTAATGACCCATCATGAACATCAATTTTTGTTCTAGTGGTTTTCAAGAATGGCCTTCCAAATAAAATCAGAATTGAAGAAGATACATCATTATTCCCTATTTGTAAAATATAAAAATCAGCTGGAAGAAGCATTTCACCCACTTGAACTAAAATATCATATAACACCCCTTGGGATAAGCATTTGAATGATCCGCTAATGAATAACTACATTAGTTTTTTTAGAGGTCCCAAGTTTAAGGACTTGTAAACATTAAAAGGCATGACATTTATTGATGCACCCAAATCTAACATAGCTTTTTCAATTCTCAAATCACCAATTTTACAAGGAATAGAGAACATACCTGGGTCTTGACATTTAGGTGGTAGCTTTTTCTTCTACAATATGACTGAAACATTCTCTCCCAATTGCACTTTCTCATCAAATTTCAATTTCTATTTTTTAGTGTAAAGTTCCCTAAAAAATTTAACACAATGAGGAATTTGTTTAATAGCATCAAGGAAAGGAATATTTACTTGGAATTTTCTAAAAGTTTTCCATATCTCTTTCTCTTGCTTCTCTTTCTTTGCTTTGGTGAATCGACTGGGAAAAGGGGGCTGCACAACAAATTTCTGCAGATCTGAATGTGACTTTTCTTGTTGGTTAGATACCTCCTTTCTTACTTCTTCTTCGATTTCTCTTTTGGATTTTTTGGAGATGGTTCCTTCAATTCCTTACCACTTTGTAGCATGACAGCTTTGACACTTTGCTTGAGATTAATTTCTGTTTGAGTAGGAAACTTTTTAAAACTTTGTGCTTCTAACCGATTGATAGTTGTTGTCATTTGGCTCAATTGATTTTCAAAATTTTGAATACTAGTTTGAGTATCTTGCTGAAATGTCATGGTGGTAGTGGCCAAAGATTTAACTATATCTTCCAAAGAAGACTTACCTTCGAAATTGAGTTCCATTTGTTGATGTTGTCTATGGACATAAGGTTGCCTATATTGTTGGAAAATTGTAATAGCTTGTTGCCCTTGAGAGTTCCCATAATGCAAATTTGGATGATCATGCTAACTCAGATTATAGGTGTTGGAGAATGGTTCATATTTCCTTTGATTTTTCCCAGCAACTCCCCCCATGGCGTTAACTTGTTTTGCACTTTCTTCTTGCAAAACTGGACATGCGGTCCCAAGATTAAACATATTCCATATGCCCTTGCTTCTTTTTTCTTTATAACTACAAGTTGCCCCACCAAAGATTTAAGATCATCTAATCTCTTCTCCAACGCTAACACATTCACCTCATTTAATTGTTTTGAACTATAACTAGAACATATCCCAAATTGTTATTTATTGGAAGCCATCTTCGTTATCAAATCTCTTACAGTTGTCGGTGTTTTGTCAACCATAGCTCCACCACTTACAGCATCAGTCATACTACTGTTTGTAAGCAAAAGACCTTTGTAGAAGTATTGAATCAACATTTAATCGTTTATCTAGTGATGGGGCAGCTAGCACAAAGTTTCTTGAATCTTTCCTAATATTCGTATAGTGTCTCCCCTGTGTGTTGTCGGATGCCATAAATTTCTTTTCTAATATTGGCATCTCTTGATGTTGTAAAATATTTTTTAAAAAAGATTCTCTTCATTTCATCCCATGTTTTCACATTTTCACCAGCAGAATAATACAACCAATCTTAAGCATCATCTTTGAGAGAAAATAGGAAAGCTCTTAATTTGATTTGCTCTTCAATCACATTCGTAGGCTTTATACCTATACAATTCACATCAAATTCCTTCAAATGCTTGTAAGGATCCTCTCTTCGTAAACCTCGTAAAATTTTTAATAAATGAATCAACCCTGACTTTAGTTCAAAGTTATTGTTGTCCCCTAAATTCAAAAAATTGATGCAATGGGGCTATTGAGCATTCTTAAGGGCAACTAATTCACGAAGGGTGCGATTTGTAGCCATCTTTTTCTTCTTCTGCACTTGTTATCTCTGTTTTGTTTGCTTCCATAACTTTTTGGCTGTCTTTTCTATCTCTGAATTGAATAGCAATTGAGTTGTCTTGTCTACTCATGTAATATACATATATTATCAAGAAATCCCTAGCAACGGCGCCAAAATTTGGTAATGTTATCGCTTGCAACCAAATTAATACTAGCTCTAATAATGAAATATGTAGTTAGTGAAGAGTTGAGATCATTCCCACGAGGAATCTACTGGTCAATGTTTCATAAGTTAAAAACTAAAACAAACTAGTAGGTTAAACTAACGTGATTTTAAGAAATTAAAAATAACAAAAATTGGAAATAAATGAAAATAATCATATTTGGAAAATTGATGAACAAGCCTTGGTTTCGGGCCACTTACGTTATCAAACTAGTATGGATTATTGATATAAAATTAAGTCCATTAACAAATACTCATTGATTGATGTTCTTATGATTAGTTGAATAGAAACATGTATTCTAAACACTCTTAGTAACCAACAACTTAGATACGATCTTAAGTTTGATAAATTAATAGCTTTAAGAACCAAGAGAACAGCGAGCAACATAATGCACATACAATATATATTTAGTCCAGATAAGTATTTTCTTAGAATTCCCCAATCCCTAACGTAAAGATGATAATCCTAATTGCCACTTTGGATTAGGAAAACTGAACCCCAGATCTTACTAATCTGGCTGTAACTTAAATCAATCAATTCCTAGTTGTGCACCCTAAAGATCAATCAATTCAATCATAAAAGGCAATAGAAAGACACTTAATATTCATTAATAAAATAAAATTTATTTAGAAGTTCTCACATATACTAGATGATAAGATTGGTTCCCTTCAACCAAGAAGAAAAATTTAGATACTCATAATAGAGGTTAAACCCAACAGAAAAGTAGTACGACATATTGTCTCCATCTCTGCAATATTTCTAGGAAAATTTGAAAACTCCTAAAACCAAAAAACAGAAGAAAAATGTGAAAAGATTATATGTCTTTTAGGGTCTTTGTCTTCCTTCTTATCGTTATTTTATCAAATACACCTCTCCTACAAATCAGTTAGTAGATCCTCGTATAAAAGACAAGAACTTGATTCCTAAAATAATTAAAATCCTAAGTGTATCAAATCTATTTTCAAATCAAATTCTAAAGATAAATTTTCCCTTTGCACGTGCCCATGCTTAGTCAAAAGCTTTTCTGCCAGCTGGGAATTTGAATTGCCTTTGCTTTCCTTACATCTCTTTGATTCAAATTCATCTCCCATGTGTTGAAAATCATCTGAGAATAATTAAGAAAAAGTTCATTAATTTTAAATAAACATTTCAACACATTGAAGAGATTTATATCCAAAGTTAGAACAAAAATAACAACTTATCAAAACCTAAACAATTGAATACTATAAGAGAGTAGAGACCTACAAGTAGAGTTTTTAGCACTGTGTTTGCTTACGAACTCATGGAAATTAAAGAAAAGAAGGAGAACAATGCCAATCCTTATAAAATAAACAATTTTAAGTCTAATAATCCATATCATCCTAATGCGGAGACTGGTGATAACTGTGATATTGATCCTAGCTATGAAGGAGAGCATATAGTATTGCAAGAGTGTATGCAGGAGGGAACACTTACAACACTCTTATATGCACAAAAAAGGCTAAAATAGTGAATCAAACTATGTTAAATAAGAAGAGTCAAAAATCTACATCTATAGATATTGAGAAGGATTTTGAACTAGTTTTGAGAAGAAGATCTAATAGGAGGAGAAAATCTCCTATTTCAAATGCAAACATATGAAGGTGATTGCTTGGAACATAATAGGAGCCAATGCTCCTTCCAAAAAAACTTTTATTCAAAGATATCATTTTGGAGTATAAACTAGACATATTTTGTATTTTGGAATCAAGAATAAAGATAAAGAATTGTGATCTCTTACAATTGATTTCATCCAACTGGAGGCAAATTACAAATCTCTTCTATCCTTTCTAATGGTAGAATTTTTGTGTATTTTAAGCTAGGCTACAAATATCTCTATCATGGATATTTCTAATCAAACTATACATATTGATGTAGTTTGTAACACTACAAAGAAGGTTTATGTAATCTCATTCATATAAGTGCACAATAATCCTTTTTAGAGGAACCAAATCTGGAATCAACTCAGAAGGGTAGATAATAAAAATAAAAAACCTTAGCTCTTGATTGGAGACTTCAACACCATTTTGAATCCATAGGAAGCTAAAGGTCTATATGCTTCTAAATAACCTTGTTTAGATTTTAGGCAATGCATTATAGACATTAGATATTTGACATTCCATTTAGTGGAAATTTCTTCATATGGAATAACAATCAACCTATTAATAAGTTCATAAGGAAAAAATTGGACAGGTGTATGGTAAATTTGGATTGACTTAAATAATTTCTAAGCTCAACCTCAATACATTGTGATTTGTCTGTTAGATTACTCCCTTTACATCACTTAGACACATTTTATCATTTTCGAAACACCTTTTAAATTCAATAAATTTTTATCCTCCTTAGCAGTTTTTAATGAAATCATTTAGAAGGCTATTACTACTGTAAGTCCAAGTCACTAGGCAATTTAGTTATACAACTAGAATAAGAATCATTAGACTTCTCTTAATTAGTTGTATAAGAATATTAGTAACCCTCATCACCTTCTAACAATAGCTAAATAAGCTCTAAGGTTTATTCAAGATTATCTATATTGAAATACTAATTCCAGTATATAGAAATCCTAATTATAGTGATCTTCAGTAGAATGAAAATATTGTAATGCATAATCTCTCAAGAGCATTGTTTTATGATTATTCTATAATGAAGCAGAGATCTACGGTCTAGTGGCTTAAAGGAGATAGAAGCTTTAATTTCTTTCACCGAATTGTGTTGTCAAGGAAGAGCATCGATAGAATTTTCAATATGGTTAGAGACAATAAAATCATTTTTAACAAAAAGCATTGCTTGATAAAGTTGCTAGTTGTTTCATATCCGTTATGAATGAACCAACAAATGCTCACTCTTCAATTAAATTACTTGAGGAAATCAAGTTAGAGACTATATCCATTGACGAAGCTGATATCTTATTTAAGCCTGTCAATAATAAGGAGATTGATGAGGTTGTAAAGTCATTCAATCCATATAAAGCCCTAGGTTCTAATAGTTTTAATATGCTTTTCTTCATCAAAACTTGGCCTCTGACCAAAACCGTAGTTTATAATGTTGTCTTAAAGTTCTTCACTCATAAGAAATTACTAAGAGAAATCAATAGAAACTTCATCACCTTGATACCAAAAGGAGGGGGACTGAATTACTTTAATGATTATAAGCCAATAGCTTGTTCCAATTTAATTTATAAAATCATATCCAAAATTAATGTTAATAGATTGAAGAAAGTGTTAATCAATCATATTAATGAAACAGAGGGAGCATATAAATATGTTGGATTAATAAGTGACAACATCTTATTAATACAGGAGTTTATAAGAGGCTATCATAAAAGAAAAGGTGGCATAAATACCTTGAAGATTAACTTAAGGAAAGCATGTAACAATGTTAATTGACAATTTTTGATAAACATAATGAGGGTAACTCCTTTTCCTAAAATCTTTATAGAATGGATATTTCAGTGATTTGCAACCCATCTTTCATGTACTTATAAATGGAGAGCCTTCAAGAAGCTTTAAGATAAGTAAAGGCATAAGGCAAGGAGATCCTACCTCTCCTTATCTACTCTCTCTTGTAATGGAGATGTTTAGCATACCACTGGAGAGAGTAGTAGAGAGAGCTAAACAATTCAAATTTTACTCTAAATGTCAAATGCTTGGTATTTACTGAATACATGTTATTATTATCCAAAGTTGACAAAGTTTATGTATCTACCTAAATGACTACAATCATAATGTTTTCTAGGATCTCTAGACTTGAGGTGAATTGAAACAAAAGCTCATTATACATTTCTAATAAATTAACAAAATAAGAAGCTTGATACTAGTTGTTACAAGTTTCAACATAAATGAATTACCAATCACATTTCTTGGAATTCCAATTTCCGCTTCTAAGACTACTTATAGAGATTACAAAACTCTCATTAACAAAATACAAGTAAGAATCTTAGGTTGGAGTGTGAAGGCTTTGTTCTTAGCTAGTAGAGCTTAACTAATTTCCACTATACTTAATGCAATTAGTCTATATTAGGCAGCTCAATTGACTCTTCCTAGGGAATTTATCAAAACAATTGGCAATAATTTCAAGTAGTTTTTATAGTTTGGGAATAGAACAAGAAGACACTCCACTTATATGCTCTTTGAAGATACGTAGTGGATTGAATGTAATTCCTTTACAAGTTTGTAATATAGTCATGCTTACTAAAAGGTTATAGATGATCATTAAGAATAAGCAATCTTTATGGGTTAAGTGGATAAATTATTATTACATTAAAGGAAGAAGCTTATAAAAGATCAGCATATCTGATAATGCTTCTACTGTAACAAAAATAATCTTCAAATTAAGAAGCAAAGTTAGGCCGCATGTAACTGGAGTATTAGGAAATGGTGTCAATATATTCTTCTGGTATAATAGATGATTGGCTAATGGATTATATGAAGATATCAACAAGGTTAACTCAATTAGAAACATTATTAGAGAAGATCAATTTCAAGCTTATGGTCTTGCACACAAAGTTAAAATTTTGTCAAGAATTAAAGATTCTAGTTTACGTTATCAAATCAACAATACTGAGCTCAAAGAAAACAAGATGGACCTCAACTGTTAGACACTATCTAAGCATGGTAAATTCACCAATATGTTTTGTAGAAGGATCTTTTAAAGGAAGGGAAATATAGTGCCATAGCAAAATCTAGTTTAGTTCAAGTATATGCTTCTTAGAGCTTTAGTAACCCTGTGGAGATCTATCAAGAATAAATTGTCTACAATTGATAGATTGAACAAATATAATACAATACCAAATAGATTTTCATTATGAAAACATGGGCAAGAATGCATAACTCACTTATTCTTTAAATGTTAGTTTACTCTATCATTTTGGAAGGAAATTACAAAAAGATGTTTGTCGGGTTTTACTCACCCAAGGAATCAAATCACATTTTAAAATTATACATACACAATAAAGCAAAACAATGGTGCTTCTTTATTGGTTTATTATATTTAGTACAGACCTTGTGGAATGAAAGAAATATGAGAATGTTCAGGGCAATAAGAAACAACATCAAAGGCTATTTAGAGAGCTACTTAATGTAATCAAGTTAGACATTTTCACATTTAGAGACAAAATGCTGATAAATTCCAGCATTATCACAATATGGAACTAATGTCTATCTAGTGTACTTGGAAGTTTGACTTATGATATAATACTTTTCTAGTTGTTTTATTGTCCCATTTAAAATGATGGGCTAGTTTATGCTTGCAAAACCTTAACATTGCATTTTATGGCTTAATTAATTCACAATTTAAAAAAAAAGAATGTATATAATAATCTGAACAATATTTTCTAACCTAACTTATATCCCCTTATGTCATGTTAAAATCCATGGATATACTTATTAAAATGTATGTGTCCTAATGATATAGGCTTAAGTTCAATACATATATATGCCTAATGACCTTAACAATGCTTAAGAACGACACAGACCTTAGGAATTTCTTATGACAATGTATAGTAACAAGTATGACTGAGGATAAACAATGATAACAACCATATTGTCATAATATATCAACCATATTGTCATAATACATCAAATTTTATAAACATACAAGGGGAAAACATAACAATCCCTAACTAACAGTGTCTAAGGACTTTAATACACCCATACCGTATATATGTCTTTCAAACACAAATGGGTGAAGTTCTTTAATTAAAAGATCAGCAAGCATATTCTCAATCCTCAAATGCTCCACCTCAATGTCACATTTTTGCGTCAACTCCTTTATGGTTAAGTATTTGACCCCCAAATGCTTGGACCCTATGATATTCTTATTGTTGTTCCTAAACAACACTGCAGTAAGACTATCACAATACAATCGAATGAGTCTAGCCATTTAATCATCCATAGATAACTCAAAAATTAAGTTCTAAGCTAAATTCCATGTACAGTAGCCCCATAGCCTGCTACAAAATTTGTATACTTAGTCAAACAAGTCATTAGTGTCTGGTTGACACTCTTCCATGATACTGCAACATCTACTAACATAAAGATATAATCTAAAATGGACTTTTTGTCATTCGGACATAAAATCTGAATATGTATACCCTATGAGGTTTAAATTGTTAACTCTTTTGTATGTCAACATAAAATATTTGGTTTCCTTTAAGTACCTCATCATCTCTCACCATGAGAGATAGATGTCATAACAAATTTACAAACAACCATATTAAACCTTTGCAACACATGCTTATTGTAAGAACTTTGTGAGAGGCCTAAAGAATGTTGAGATTTTTCATGGTGAATCTGAATACCTAGGAAAAAAGTTGCTTCTCCAAGGTCTTTCATGTCAATGCAACTTGGTTAAGTCATTTGATGTGAGCATTATATCATCCACATATAATAATAGGAAGATAACTTTGCTCCCCCTGACCTTGTAGTATAAGCATCTTCCAACTTTATTTTCCATAAATCCAAAAGAGGTTAAAACCTCATCAAACTTTATGTATCACTGTCTAGAAGCCTATTTCAAATTGTATATTGATTTTCTCAATTTTTAAACTTTTTCAGTCTGTACTTGATCCTGAAATCCTTCAGGTTGCTCCATATAGACCTCTTCATAAAGGTCACCATTTAGGAGAGTCGTAGAAGAGACTAGAAGGAGAGAAGGAGAAACCGAACCATAGGAAAGGGAAGAAAAAGGAAAGAAAGAACAAGGAGAAAGAAGAAGAAGGAAAAGTTCAGGTGAATTTTTAAGTATTCTTTACCTATTCTTTTTATTTTGATAGATGAAGGAAGTAGAGAAAATAGATTTTATGTGATGAAAATGAAGAGAGAGAAAGAAGAGGAATAGAAGAACTATGTTCTTAGATTTCTTTTATGAACTTTAGTTAGATCGTAGTTCTTTGAGTTAGGGAAATCAAGAATAGACCAAGCTTAAGCTCATTCATGGATATTTAGGTCTAAAGAAAGATTCATTTGTGTGTGTTGATTAAATGAAAATATATATGTGTTTGAAGGGAATCAAACTAGTCGAAGTCAAGAGCAAGGAGAACATCAAGCTTGATCTTGGAAGTATAAAGTAAAATAGGTGAGTAATATGTTTATAATTTTGTGATGATGAGCAAAAAAAATATTTATGTGTATGAATACTATAAATGTTGTCTTGATTCATTGTGAATGTGAGAAAAACATTCGCTGAATTTAAATATCCATGAGTGTAAGCTTGATCTATTCTTGATTTCTCTAACTCAAAGAACTAAGATCTAACTATAGTTCATAAAAGAAATCTAAGAACATAGTTCTTTTATTCCTCTTCTTTCTCTCTCTTCATTTTCATCATATAAAATCTATTTTCTCTACTTCCTTCATCTATCAAAACAAAAAGAATAGGAAAAGAATACTTAAAAACTCACCTAAACTTTTTCTAAACTAGAAGGAGAGAAGGAGAAACCGAAGCATAGGAAAGGGAAGAAAAAGAAAAGAAAGAAAAAGGAGGAGGAAGAAAAAGGAAAAGTTTAAGTGAGTTTTTAAGTATTCTTTACCTATTCTTTTTGTCTTGATAGATGAAGGAAGTAGAGAAAATAGATTTTATGTGATGAAAATGAAGAGAGAGAAAGAAAAGGAATAAAAGAACTATGTTCTTACATTTCTTTTATGAACTTTAGTTAGATCTTAGTTCTTTGAGTTAGAGAAATCAAGAATAGATCAAGTTTAAGCTCATTCATGGATATTTAGGTTTAAGGAAAGCTTCATTCGTGTGTGTTGATTAAACGAAAATATATATTTGTTTGAAGGGAATCAAACTAGTCGAAGTCAAGAGCAAAGAGAAGAGCAAGCTTGATCTTGGAAGTATAAAGTAAAATAGGTGGGTAATATGTTTATAATTTTGTGATGAAGAGAAAAAAAAATATTTGTGTGTATGAATGCTATAAATGTTGTCTTGATTCATTGTGAATGTGGGAAAAAAATTCTCTGAATTTATATCATTTTTATTTGTATAATTGTGTTGCTTTATGCTAAGGAAAAATAGAAACTTAAGAAGCATGAAATATGATTATGATATGTATGCATCTAAAATCTGTTATGTGGGTAAGAGAGATACCATTTTTTTTATCACATGCACATTGACTTAAAGCCTTCTCCCAGTTGCTCGCTTGTGGTATATAAGCTCCAGAAAATGGACCCATTTCGTTCATGGTGTAAACTTCAATTTCGTTATTTCGTTCTATGGATTCTCTCAAGCCTTTTTGTTTGTGTATTGCATCCTAAATTAGGATATGGAAGATATTTGAATGATATTTTTTTGATGATTGAATGAAAAATATGAGCTTAATTGTGTGGTAATGAGTTCAGATATATATGAAAGTCTTAAATTTTTAATGTGATCTGTTAAGTCTAGCATGTGGTTTATATATATATATATATACTTGATTGTGTGTGCTTTGTTATCGCTGGCTATAAATGTATTAGAGATTGAGCTTCCTAGCTCACCCCACTACCTTTCCGCTCCTGAGGTAAAGAAAAGACATATCAACATTAACCTTGCAAAATTCGGCTGACTCCAAGGATTTTTATCATTTGTAACTTAACTAGGTAGTTTAGAAACTTTTGGCACTTAAAATCATTTCAAGCATGATCATCCATGAAAGTTTTTTGCATTTTGCTACTGATGTGGTTTTTGGGATTTGTAATGTGGTGGTGTGCAAGAACTCTGTTTATTGAAAGTTGACAGAAAAATTGCAGAGATTCTCATATGTATGTGTAAAATGTTATGTTTTGTCAAAATGTTAGTGTGGCTGGAAGTGAAATTTTTGTTGCGTGATGGCTTTTGAGATGGATTTTTTTAAAGCAAAATTGTTTATATTGGATGTTGTATGTACGGAATTGAAAGTTGGATTCGGGTCTTATGGCTGTAGTTACTGGTTTTACATATATATAGATGTTGATAGCAGATGAATGAAAATAGAGAATAAGAGTTAAAATGTAGTCTGAAACTTCAAGGCATAAACTGCACTAATATAGGAAAAATTAGACAAAAGTGTCTATATGAAATTTTTAGATCTTTTTCTTAGCTTTCTAACGACATAAAGTTTGTAATTTTTGAATTTCTAGGTTGAAAGTTCTGATGGTTTGAAGGGAGGGAGAGCGATTAGAAAGTCGCTACTCTTTTCTTCATTTTCTTCTCCCTCACACCCACGCATGGTTCACTCACGCCTGTGACTTCTTTGTTCTTCCCTCATGCCCGTACATAACCCTCACCCCCGTGACTCTTTTATTTCCTCTCACACCCATGCATAAACCCTCACCCCCGTGACATCCCTTCCTATTGTCACAGTTGTGACAATTTCATGTCACAGCTGTGACAACTCTTCCCATTGTCACAACTGTGACATTATTATGTCATGGCCTTGACACTTCTATGAATTTTCATGGTTGTGACATTTTCAGGTCATGGTCGTCGTGACAATTACAAATGTTAGACAAAAACATTTTATTGGTTCAGTTTTAAGTGATTATATGTGTTATCCGAACCCCATTTAATTTATTTTCATGTCTAAAATTATTTTATGACATTTTATTATTAATTGTTTATTTTAATAGAGTCCCACCATGAATTTCCTTTATCTAAATTTTAATTGTATTACATGTTATAATTTTATTTTATTGAAATATTACCAAATTTATTTAATTATTATTTCATTAAATCCTAATTGTGGCACGTAGTCGCCATGAAATTTGAATCGAGACTCGAGCCCAACGTCTTTAGTATTAGATCCCATAGTTTCTAAGGATTCCTAGGCTTCGAATATGTTATGTTATGAATTATTATGCTATGTGATAAACTGATATCGTGTTAATTTGATTGATTGCATTAGGTGACATGCATATCATGCATACATGTAGGACATAACATTTAAAATGAAAATAAGCTGAATGATAATAGTTTATTGAAAGAGTAAAATGCCACCTTGTAGAAGAACACGAAGAGTTTTGCAAGGATTTGCTGCACCTGATTCTCCACCGAGAGAAGATGGTATTGATGAGTCTAGAGCCCCGACGATTGCTTAGGTGACAGTAGGGCAGCTAGTGAGCCCTCTCAACCACAAACACAGGAGTCTCCTCTTCCACTAGAGCAGATGTCTATTCCTTTCAATCCCAAAATATTCAAAGCATTTTCTCAGGCTTTGGTTTAAGCCATGGGTCAGATGCCATCCACTTCTACTCCAGCACCAGCTAATAAAGGAAGACAATTTGATAAGTTGAGGAAGTACGGTGCAGTGGATTTTTACGGAACAACTGATCCAGAGGAAGCTGAGACATGGTTCAAGAAGACCGAAAGAATATTGGAACAGATGAATTGTGATGATGAAGAAAAGATGGTGTATGCTACGAGCTTGCTATAGGGTGATGCCTTGCATTGGTGGGAAAGCGTACCAGCGAGCCAGTTTAAACCGCCAGTGTTAACAAGGGCTGATTTCCAAGTTGCCTATAAGAAGAAGTATCTATCCAAGGTATACATTCAGTAAAACCAGAGGGATTTTTTGAGCCTCACTCAGAGGGAGATGACGGTGAGTGAGTATAAGAGCAAGTTTACACAATTATCCAGGTATGCAGTAGAGCTGATGGTTAGTGAAGCAGCTAAGTGCCGAAGATTTGAAGCAAGTTTGCATTTGTCCATCAAAGAAAAAGTGGTAGTGTAAAATTTTTGCGACTTTCAACAGTTAGTAGAGGATGCCCTGAGGGTTGAAAATGTGAAGAAATTAAAGAATGCAGTGAATATACAAAGAAAGGGAAGAGAACAACTTAGTAGGGGAGGTAGTATGCTTGTGCTAGAAAGGAGTGCCAAGACTTTCCTTACACCATTTGAGGTTCGAAGCAGTGGTTCAAGTAGGCCTAAACCGACAAGAACTGTTTCTCTTCAAGCCTCGACTGTAGGAGGAAGCAGAAAAAGAGAGGGGAACAAGCCATCCTATCTAAAATGTGACCATTGTGGCAAATTCCATAAAGGGGAGTGTTATCGATTGACAGGAGTTTGCTTTAATGGTGGAAAAAAAAGGTACATGGCCAAAGAGTGTCCACAATATGCTAGACAGGCGGGAACTTAGAGGCAAGATTAAAGGAGGACTGAAACTGTGGGTGTTGAGTCTGCAACTGAAGTGGGCAGTTCTAGTACGGTCAAGAAGGTAAATTCTCCAGGAAGACTGAAGGGGCAAGCACCAGCTAGAGTATTTGCAATGATTAGGGAGGAAGAAAAAGCAGCTCCAGAAGTTATGACTAGTATAGTTAAATTATTTCATGATGATCTTATTATTTTAATTGATCCGGGGTCTACCCATTCATTTATTTTATCAAGTATGATTTTGCATGATATAAATTTGAGTCTCCTTGATAGTCCTTTGATAGTTAATACCCCGATTGGTTATCATGTCATTATTGTTCATGTTTATCGAGGGTGTGAAATCCATGTTGGTGAGGTGACATTAGTGGTGGATTTAATGCCATTGGAAATGAAAGGGTTGGATGTGATTTTAGGCATGGATACTTTAGAAAAATATGGTGCCAACTTGAATTGTAAATAGAAGATAGTAGAGTTTATAAGCCCCTCTAAATTTATTTTGGCTCTAACAGCAGAGAAAATGATGAAGAAGGGGAATGAAACATACTTGGCATATGTGGTAAACACAAAAGCAAATGAAGAAAAGTCAGAAAATATTCCAGTAGTCAAGGAATTTCTAGATATCTTTCCAAAGGAATTACCAGGACTACTACTACACAGAAAGATCGAGTTCACCATAGAGCTTCTTCAGGCACTGCACCAATCTATATTCCACCTTATAGAATGGATCCGGTAGAATTGAAGGAGCTTAAAGAGCAGTTAGAAGAATTATTGGAGAAAGGTTTTATTAGGACTACCTCTTTGCCTTGGGGAGCTCCAATTCTTTTTGTTAAAAAGAAATATGGATCCTTGAGGATGTGTGTAGATTATAAGAAGCTTAATCATGTCACTATTAAGAATTGATATCCCTTCTCACACATAGATGATTTGTTTGATTAACTACAAGGAGCAAAAGTCTTCTCCAAGATAGATTTGAGATCAGATTATCATCAATTACGAATAAAGGAGTCCGATGTGTTAAAGACTACTTTCAGAACACGATATAAGCATTTTGAGTTCTTAGTTATGTCCTTTGGATTAACTAATGCTCCTGTAGCCTTTAGGTATTTAATGAACAGGGTCTTCAAACCTTTCCTAGACCAATTTATTATAATTTTTATTGATGATATATTGGTTTATTCTAAGAGTAACAAGGAGCATGAAGAACATTTAAGGATTGCCTTGGAGATATTGAGAGAGAAAGATTTGTATGCCAAATTTGATGAATGTGAATTTTGCCTAAGGGAAGTGGTGTTTTTTGCACATATCATTTCAAAAAAATGTGTACATGTGGATCCATGAAAAACAGAAGCTGTTGTAAGATGGGAAGCACCTAAGAATGAAGCATAAATGAGGAGTTTCTTGGGATTAGCTGGCTACTATAGACGATTTGTAGAAGACTTTTCCATTATAGCAGCTCCACTCACAAAATTGACAAGGAAGAATTAAAAGTTTGTATGGACAGAAGAATGTCAGAAGAGTTTTAAGGAACTGAAGAAGAAACTCACAACTGCACCAATTTTGACTTTGCCTTCTGGTAGTGATGGATATATAGTATATATTGATGCTTCAAGGAAAAGATTAGGGTGCGTGTTGATGCAAGAAGATAAAGTGATTGAATATGCTTCCAGAAAATTAAAACCCTATAAAATGAATTATCCTACGTATAACTTGGACTTGGCTGCTATAGTTTTTGCATTGAAAATATGGAGACATTACCTATATGGAGTCACCAGCAGGGTATTTACAGACCATAAGAATCTTAAATATTTGATGAGCTAGAAAGATTTAAATTTAAGGCAAAGAAGGTGGTTAGAATTATTGAAAGACTATAACTTAATGATAGAATACCACCAAGGGAAAGAAAATGTAGTAGCGGATGCACTGAGTAGGAAATCTACTATGGCATATGTGAAGACGATATGTCTACCTTTGTTGAAGGAATTAGCCAACCTTAAGGTGAGGTTGAGACGAGTTGAATCTGGTGGTATATTGGCTAATTTTAGAGTAAGGCCAATATTGAAGGAAAAGATTAAATAATTGTAGGAACAAGATGAATACTTGAGCAGGCTCAGAGAAGGAATTAAAAATGTTAAGCCTTCAGAAATAGAAGTAAGAGAAGATAGACTGATGGTAGTAGGAAACAAACTGTGTATTCCAGATATGCAAGAGTTAAAGGATGAAATTTTGGATGAGGTGCACAATGCTCTCCATATACAATGCATCCAGAAAGTACAAGAATGTACAGAGATTTAAAAGAACATTTTTGGTGGCGAGGAATGAAGAAAGATGTTGCTGAGTATGCTGGGAAATGCTTGTTATGTCAACAAGTCAAAGCAGAACATCAAGCACCTATTGGTAAGCTTAAGCCCTTGTCTATTCCAAAATGAAAATGGGAAAAGATTAATATAGATTTCTTAATGGAGTACCGAAGACCAGCAGGAAGCATGATGCAATATGGGTGATTGTCGATAGGCTAACCAAGTCTGCACATTTCTTGCTAATTAGACAGACATATTCTTTGAATTCTTTGGACAAGAAATACATAGACGAAATAATTAAACTTAATGGGATTCCCATTTCTATAGTCTTAGATAGAGATCCAAGATTCACTTCCAGATTTTGGGAAAGTTTGCAAGAGACTTTGGGAACCAAGTTACATTTTAACATAGTTTTCCATCTATAAACAGATGATCAATCAGAAAGGACAATAAAGACATTGGAGGCAAAGTTAAGAGCTTCTGTAATGGACTTCAAAAGTTCATGGGATGAGCACCTACCTTTGATTAGGTTTGCTTATAATAATTCTTATCACTCCGAAATTCAAATGGCACCTTATGAAGCTTTGTATGGTAAGAGGTGCAGAACCCATATTTGTTCGGACGAGGAAAGCGAAAGAAAACTTTTAGGACCTGAGTTGGTACAAGCTACAGTTGACATGATTAAATTGGTGAAGAAGAGGCTCAAAGTAGCTCAAGACAGGATGAAGAGTTATACAGACACACATAAGAATGAGATAGAATATGAAATTGGGGACAAAGTATTTCTTAGAGCTTCGCTATAGAAAGGAATATGATTAAGTTTGCTTATAATAATTCTTATCACTTCGGAATTAAAATGGTACCTTGTGAAGCTTTGTATGGTAGGAGGTGCAGAACCCCTATTTTTTGGGACGAGGAAGGTGAAAGAAAACTTTTAGGACCTGAGTTAGTACAAGCTAAAGTTGATAGGATTAAATTGGTGAACCAGAGGCTCAAAACAACTCAATACAGGATGAAGAATTATACAGATACACACAAGAAGGAGATGGAATATGAAATTAGGGACAAAGTATTTCTTAGAGCTTTGCCATAGAAAGGAGTATTAAGATTTGGTAAAAAGGGTAAACTCAGTCCAAGATATATAGGCCTTTATGAGATTATTGAGAAGATTGGGCCTTTTGCCTATAAGTTAGCTTTGCCACCAGAGTTATCCAAATTCATAATGTCTTCCATATATCAATGCTGAAGAGATATAGATCAGATCCTTGGCATATAGTTCAACCTTCAGAAGTTCAACTAAACGAGGATTTAACTTATGAAGAACAGTTAGTGGCAATCCTAGATTCAAAGGAAAAGGTCATGCAGAATAAGACTGTGAAGCTGGTAAAAGTTTTGTGAAAGAACCATGCAAGAGAGGAAGCAATATGGGAATCTTTGGAAGCTATGAAGGTGAAATACCCATACCTATTTGTAGACTTACGTAAGAATTTTGAGAACAAAATTCTTTAAGGAGGGGAGAAATGTTGGGTCCCAATTTTTCTTAGGATTTATTTTATTAAATTATCAAGCATAAAAATAAAATAGAATTTATGAATTAGAAAATTTTTGGAGTTTAATATGGTATATTATGAATTTTATATGGTTAGAAAGAATTAGAATTAAGTGGAGGAGTTAGTAGGAATTGGATTTAATAAGGAAGGGTAAAATTGGAAAGTTAAAATTTTTGTCTTATACTAATAAGAAAAAGAAGAGAAGAAGGAGTTGTGAGAATTAAGAAATAAAAAGAAAGTGAGAGTTATAGAAGAGACTAGAAGGAGAGCAGGAGAAACGGAAGCATAGGAAAGGGAAGAAGAAGGAAAGAAAGAAAAAGGAAAAAGAAGAAGAAGTAAAAGTTCAGGTGAGTTTTTAGGTATTCTTTACCTATTCTTTTGTTTTGATAGATGAAGGAAGTAGAAAAAATAGGATTTATGTGACGAAAATGAAGAGAGAGAAAGAAGAGGAATAAAAGAACTATGTTCTTATATTTTTTTTTATGAACTTTAGTTAGATCTTAGTTCTTTGAGTTAGAGAAATCAAGAATATATCAAGCTTAAGCTCATTCATGGATATTTAGGTTTAAGGAAAGCTTCATTCATGTGTGTTGATTAAATGAAAATATATATATGTTTGAAAGGAATCAAACTAGTCGAAGTCAAGAGCAAGGAGAAGAGAAAGCTTGATCTTGGAGGTATCAAGTAAAATAGGTGGGTAATATGTTTATAGTTTTGTGATGATGAGCAAAAAAAAATATTTTCGTGTATGAATGCTATAAATGTCGTTTTGATTCATTGTGAATGTGAGAAAAACATTCTCTGAATCTATATCGTGTTTGTTTGTATAATTATGTTGCTTTATGCTAAGGAAAAACAGAAACTTAAGAAGCATAAAAATATGATTATGATATATACACATCTGAAATCTGTTATGTGGGTAAGAGTGATACCATTTTTTTGTCACATGCATGTCAACTTAAAGCCTTCTCCCGGCTGCCCTCTTGTGGCATATGAGCTCTGAAAAATGGCTTCATTTCGCTCATGGTGTAAACCTCGGTTTTGCCATTTTGTTCTATATAATTCTCTCGAGTCATTTTGTTTATGCATTGCATCCTGAATTGTTGAATGTGGAAAATATTTGAATGATATTTTGTGATGATTGAATGAAAAATATGAGCTTAATTATGTGGTAATGAGTTCAGATATATGTGAAAGTCTTAAATTTTGAATGTGATCTGCTAAGTCTAGCATATGGTTTATATATATATATATATATATATATATATACTTGATTATGTGTGGTTTGTTATCGCTGGCTATAAATGTATTAACCAGTGAGCTTTCTAGCTCACCTCACTATCTTTCCACTCCTCAGGTGAAGAAAAAGCATATCAACATTAACCTTGCAAAATTTGGCAGACGCCAAGGATTTTTATCATTTGTAACTTAACTAGGTAGTTTGGAAACTTTTGGCACTTAGAATCATTTCAAGCTTGAGCATCCATGAAAGTGTTTTGCATTTTGCTACTGATGTGGTTTTTGGGATTTTTAATGTGGTGGTGTGCAAGAACTCTGTCTATTGAAAGTTGACAGAAAAGTTGCAGAGATTCTCATATGTATGTGTAAAATATTATGTTCTGTCAAAATCTACTGTGGCTGAAAGTGATATTATTTTGCGTGAAGGCTTTTGGGATGGATTTTATTTAAGTAAAATTGTTTAGATTGGAAGTTGTATGTATGGAATTGAAAGGTGGATTCGGTTCTTTTGATTGTAGTTACTGGTTTTACATATATATATATATAGATGTTGATAGCAGATGAATGAAAATAGAGAATAAGGGTTAAAATGTAGTGTGAAACTTCAAGGTGTAAACTACACTGATCTAGGCAAAATTAGATAAAAGTGTCTTCATGAAAGTTGTATATCTTTTTCTTAGCTTTCTAACGACATAAAGTTTGTAATTTTTGTATTTCTAGGTTGAAAGTTCTGATGGTTTGAAGTGAGGGAGAGCGACTGGAAAGTGGTGACTCTCTTATTTATTTTCTTCTCCCTCACGCCCGTGCATGGTTTATTCACGCTTATGACTTCTTTGTTCTTCCCTCACGCCCGTGCATAACCCTCACCCCCATGACTCTTTTATTTCCTGTCACGCCCCATGCATAAATCCTCACCCCTATGGCAACTCTTCCCATCGTCACGGTTGTGACAATTTCATGTCACAGCTATGACAAGCTGTGACATTATTATGTCATGGCTGTGACATTTCTATGAATTGTCATGGTTGTGACATTTTTAGGTCATGGCTGTAACAATTAAAATATTAGACAAAAACATTTTATTGGTGAAGTTCTAAATGATTATATGTGTTATCCGACCACCATTTAATTTATTTTCATGTCTAAAATTATTTTATGACATTTTATTATTAATTGTTTATTTCAATAAAGTCTCACCATGAATTTCCTTTATCTAAATTTTAATTTAATTACATGTTATAATTTTATTTTATTGAAATGTTCCCAAATTTATTTAATTATTGTTTCATTAAATCCCAATCGTGGCGCGTAGTCTCCATTAAATCTAAATCGAGACCTGGACCTAACACTTGTTCACCTAAATAGACTATGTAATCATATAAGATAATAGTTCATCTCATTCTAGTAGGCTTTTGCAATTACATTGGTTCTTGTACACTAGGAACCTCTATTCGTACAAGTATGAGTTTCTATTCCTATATAGGTATGGTACTAGGACCTTGATCCACTAGACCTTACTATATGAGTGGTGGATATGAAACAACTATAGTATCCACCCTAATCTCAGCTAAAGGGAAAGGAGGACCACCCTCATTATAGACATCATATTCCAAAATTTTATCCATTTGTGATTCCACAATTCTAGCTTCCCTTTCTCTACAATAAAATTTATAGCCTTTAGAGTTTTTAGGATATTCAAATAGACAGCAATGAGTAAAATGAGCTTGTAATTTATTTTCATAAGAATTATACAACCGTACTTCAGTAAGGCAGCCTCATACATAAATGTATGAATGGTTAAACTTCCACCTTTTCTAGATAATCAAGTAGGTTAGTCTTGCTCTTCATTGAAATCAACATGTCTTTTAGGGTACGATTACGCCTTTCGGTCACACCATTTTACTCAGGACAACTTGGTATAGTGAATTGAGTCACTATTTCACCTGATTCCATATACTTAACAAATACACTCTCTTCTTGTCCTAAAATCCCATATTTTCCATATATTCTTTTCCATAGTCAGATCTGACAATCTTGATAGATTTTTCCAATTGGTTCTCAACTTTAGCCTTAAAAACCTTCAAATTATCAAGAACTTCAGACTTTTTCTTAAGCAAGAACACATAACCATAACGGGATTAATCATTTCTTTTCCCTTAGTTGCTAAGAGGACGTTATAAGCAATATTCTTTAACTTCTCTTCTTCAGCAACACAATGGGAAATCAAAGCATCAAAGTCTCATTCCTCATTTTGTGAATAATACGTTGTTACCAGATTACTAAACTCTAGAGGTAGTGTGCTCAAAGTTTGGTGAACTATGAAGAAATCAGGAAGAGGAATATTCCGCACCTTTAGTTTATTGTGGAGACAAATAAATCTTGATATGTGCACCCTCACTCCCCCTTTTTTAATGTACTCTATGGAGAATAATTCTTTCATCAAGGTACCTATCTCAATATTTGACGAGGCTGAGTACCTCTGGGAGAAATTATTAAGAAACTCTCATACTATGGTTGTCTTCGAAAGTGTAACATCCCGTTTCCAGAGAACGGGTCGGACCAAAGAAACGGGTCCAGGTGTGGTAAATTACCACACCTCATGC
>JANQBM010000004.1:21434431-21451391 GCA_025594535.1 Erythroxylum domingense
GATTTGTTAAACTAAACCAAAGAATAATTTATGAAATTCGAGATATGAAATCCATATATGCTTTAAGTAAAAGACAATAAAAGTAATTTTTGTGATGTTGCATCTTATAATATTGATGGAATTGAAACAATAAATTAAAAATGATCGATAGAGTAATACATTTTAAGTGGTGTAATATATTATAAAAATCTATGTTCACTGAGTTGGTTAAACTTTACAATATACAAGAATTATTTTATAAGTGGAGTATGTATGAAAAAATATTGTCATAAATTCATAAGTACGTGATTGATTGTATCCTCTAATTATAAATGTAATAAAGACCTCAAGACATAATTAAAAATGATGATGAAGAAGTTTTAATTCTTCATTTCATTTTAATATTAAAAGAGGACTACCAATAAGTTTATGGCACAAATTTCGTCTCCATATACGATATCATATATAACACATGAATTTATTGCAAAAGTGAATTTTCTATTCTTGTTTATTATGTGTTATTGTGTTGAGACTTCATTTATGGTCATACAAGTTTCTAAATCCAAAAAAAAGGTCGTTATTTTGTTAGGACTTCCTACAAATATAGGCATGTAAATGTGTTGTTACTATGGTGGGCAACTTCTATACGATCAAGAAGTAATGAAATTAACAAAAATTGAATGTTTGAAGCATGTTTTTGGTCATCAAAAGACTTGGAAAGGAGCTAAATTTATCAGAAGATAGCTTTTGGGCTTCGAGGGGTAACCTTTTCTATATTCTAAAGTTCTAACGACCATAGAAACTCATATGATTCTTCTTAGGTTCGTCACATATTTCTTATCATAATCATCATATATATGAATATATTGTCAATAAGAAAGCAACATAAGCTCAATGTTTTACAATTGCATAAATCACTCTTCAATAAGAATTTCATCTAATTTATATATGCACACTAAAGTTGAAAAGAAAGTATTAATTATCTTGTCACAAAAGATTATTATTTTTAATTTCATCTCAACTAGCATTATAATACAGTTATATTTAGTCTTAATTTTCTGGATTTTATCTTAATTTTTGATATAATACAGTTAGCATTTCAAGTAGTTTGGAACAAAAAAATAAATATTTAAACTATTCTTTCACCTGTCATTGCCAACAAATGGAATCTCACTATTGAGAATGTAGTTTGTGCCTGGTTTTAACCATTCCTACGAGAGTGTGCAAACTTGGAACCATCTATGATGACATCGAACATATTATTTTCTACATATACACATAGGTATTCCAATTAGATCTTACTATTATCTTGTAATATTTGCTTGGTCCAATTGGTTTGTCTGAACTAAAATATGTCCCCCATCATTTATCCATTAAATTTTACAAGTGTGTTATTTTCCCTGGAGAGTTTCATCTACTAAGAACAATTGCTTTTATTATCTTGCATACTTTATGTTAAATGTTCATCAAAGTATCTGTATACATGTAAATGTCTATGAATAACTTATATACTTATATGTTGATTGTTTCAGTTGGATGAACATATTTCTTCAATGGTGAATTCTAATATGGTTAAAGACAACACATCAAGAACATATAATGAAAATGCAAATACAGGGCAAGCATTATTAATGTTTTAAATTTACTGCTTTTACAGTCACATGAATACTAAACCTTCTGCATTTCTATTTCAATTATGTATCTCTCTCCCTATCCTTCAATCTCTCTTTCCCTTTTTTTATCCTTTTTTCCTTGTCCTCTCCATACCCTCACATTTAAAAAATACTTGATATGTTGTTAGCGGATTATATCCAAGAATGTGATGAAGTTTGCTTCAAGAAGAGTAAAAATTTGCTAATACCTTCAAGACTAATTTCTTGAGTTCACATCTCCTCCACCCAAAAACTCACAACCAGTTTCCCATCAACCAAAATCATTGAACACACACTACATTCCACATCACAACTCATAGTTTCTAACCTTCAAATAGTTTGACAACACAATACAATTTACAGCCTCAATGAATTTGATAGGTAAATAAAAGATGAACAATAGGCAAAAGTAGAGATATTGAGTAACCTGCTCCTTTTGCAGCAGCTCCTTGAATGAGAGTAAGTCTTAGGAGGAGAGCATTGAGAACCAGTTTAGATTCATTATAATAAGAAAATGCTTAAGTGTAAAGAAATTATGTTTCATTGAAATCCAAAAATTCATCAACCCGAATTTTGGAAAACAAAACCAAAACAATCCAAACCCAGAAAAGCTTCATGTTTTAAGCAGCAGAAGTTAAGCCTTGAAAATGAAAGAAAAGAGCAACTCAAAAAGTTTCAAGTTAAAAGCAAGCCTTCATAAGGAATGAGCTGAAGGCTTAGCCTCTTATTTATTTAATGAATATCAGTACTTTACATAGAAGCTAAAATGTGGAAGAAAATCTAACTCAACCAGAATGTATGAGAGAGAGAACATATTTACAAAGAATACATTCGGCTAAATGGAGAATGGAGATATACAATTATGGTCTAAAATGTAGTTCAGTCTTCAATCAAACAACATAAAAAACATCTAAAGATAGAGAGATTGGGAGGGAAAAATATTTTCCATACCACACACATGAAACAAAAACATAGAGAGACACACCAGAAAATGGACGGAGACTACGAATACGATTGGAGAAGACGATGAATATGGTCGGAGACGTAACAAACGACGAAGACAACGGAGGACAGAGCGTAGGTTGGGTGGGGGGAAGACGACTGCAGCCAACATTTTAATCAAATGAAAATGAAGACGTTTGGTTCTAAACTAAACATCGTCGTGTTGCTCCTGAAGCCAACAGCTACGTTTTCTCAAGTAAAATGTTAAGGTTTCTCTTCCATGACGTTTTATTAAAAAATGTCACAAAAAATTCCAAAAATTGGCGCCGTTTACATAGAACGTCGAGGAAAGTTCAGACTTTTCGTCACATTTTTGAAACGTCAACAAAAGTCCTCACAGTCCACGACATTTTCTCAAAAAAACGTCACGAATTTTGTTAACTTTTTTTAGTGAATTAATGTACACTTTTTTATAAGATATTTTTATTAAATTCATAATTGTTAGATATGTGTAATAGCCATCCACGTGAAATTTTATAGAAAATAACTTAACATACTATCTAAATTTTAAAATTTTTAAAAATAATTTAAATTAATCAAAATATTTCTTGTTATGAAGTGAAATCATAAGATATGTGTATCTTTTACTTAAGAAATTTTTTCAAAAGAAAAGTAAATTAATTAATTAATGATTAGAGTTAATCGAAAATACATCTCTGGTCAATCATAATGCATAAAAGTAGCCTAGCAAAATCAATATACTGCTAATACAAACATCTATTAATAGACCGACCAAAATAAGAAATTAAGGATAAGAAGAATTTGAAGCCACTAGCATTTTACAACTCATTATCTAGTGTATAAGCTACTGTTTATACCTTAGTTTACTTTGAAATTATCCTAAATTCCTTTCCTTCCAGATTAGAAATATAGTGGTGGTGAAAGAGATTTTAACCTGGCAAACTCTTCTTTACATTTCTAGCTCAAACTAACACAACATTTAATAATATTAGTCCAATTACTTGCCAAGCAAGAGAGATTGTTCATCCTCATAATAGTTCTCTAAATTGGTATACTGTACTCACATTGAAAGTAAAAATGGTTAATAGTTTTAGGTGTTTGTTGATAAAGAGCATAAGTGACAGAGATAGAAGTTATACCGTGAAACATATCTTTCGTGTATAGCTTACGTTTAATAGTTAACTACACAATAAAGGAGATATATGGAGAGATTTATTGGCTTTAGACAAGTTTATAACATGAAATTTTAGAGGCTCTAGATCAAAAAATATTCTTCTAATATTTGTTAGTGAAAGAACCTGATGAATATCCCAAACAAATATACTTATCAACATCTATAGAGTTAAGATGAAAAGGAGGTGTAGTTTAAAGTAATTCATTAATGTTATAAGGATCGAGATTATAGGAATTATTATATAAAACCTCCTTAAAAGTGATAATGTCTAGAATTAAGGTCCTCAAGTTAACATATTGTAGTATTGATAAGAGGGTACAAAGAATTTCAATTATCATGCCAAAAGTTAGTAGAAGCTCTATTACCTAGCCTTGTCACAATGAGAAGATTCATCTACTCCCTAAGCTTGAAGATGTTAAGCATATTCCAGGATAAGAGGTTTTATGAGAAGCTAATTAGAAGATGTTCGATTTTAAGTAATATGAATGTACCCACTTTACCCAAAGAGACTCCTTATCCTCTACAATCATCTATAACCTCCTTGGCATATAATTCTTGTTGCCTAACTTGATTGAGGTTATTCCTAACTATCTTCATCCTTAGGGAAGCACACACTCTCCCATTTAATATAAGCTTCATATTTCCAAATGCTTGACCAACCAATAAGAAGGTCCTGAACAACCTTTTTATGATCTTTATCAAACTCTTTAGAAACACAATATGTGAAACCAATAAACATATAATGAATTTAACACTGAATTAATTAATTTAACTTTACTAACATAGGTTAAGGATTTTGTTACACCAATCTTTTCTAAATTTTCTTAATAAGTGGTTATAACCCCTACAATAAGGCCTTTTATAAGGATATAAAAAAGAAACATTTATCCTTATTCATTTCCAATCCAAATAGTTCTTTAAACAATTGCTTAAGGAACTTGTAGAGTTAGCTACCTTTTATAAAAGCAACAAGTCATCAAAAAAAAAGGTAATGAAATTTAGGCTACTTGTATCTAAAATGATATTTAAAGCTTCTTTCCTGCTTTATTACATGATTTATAAGCGTTGACAAGACTTCTATGCATAGTGTGAATAAGTAGGAAGATAGAGAATCACCTTGTTTGGGCTCTTTACCACCATTGAAGAATCTAGTAGCTCACTTTTAACTAATATACTATAAGGCATAGTGAAAACTACATTTATAGATCCAATGCACAAACCTTAGAGGAAAATCTGAAGCATACATAATATTTATAATAAACCCCCATTCAATAAAATCAAAGGACTTATTGAAGTCCAATTAGCACAACTCCTGAAGGAGTGTTTCCTGTTATAATTTTTGAAAAATTTTTGTGCCAACAACACGTTATCACAAATTGATCTTCCTAACATAAAGGCACTTTGAGAAGGGCTAATCAATGTTTACAACACCCCTTTGAGCCTAAAAACAAGTATTTTTGCATTTATCTTATAGATTATGTTAATGCAAGATATAGGCAAGAGATCCTTCAAAATATTAGGAATAACAATCTTTGACACTAAAATGGTAAAGGTTTTGAGAATTTCCTTAAGCATGCAACCACTATTGACATTAGCGCATCGTAACTCTATGCAAACTAAACTAGACCTACAACTGTAGGAGTGGTGAGTCTGTGTGTAAAGCTTTTGAAATGAAAATAATTGATGTTTAGGTTATGAAAGGGGTTTGGTTTGGTTCAAATGAGAAAATTAAATGAAATTAAACTAACAAAAGCAAATTAAAGAAAACATTTAAAGATGATGAAAAGTGATAAATTCGTTAGGGACTGTTCATTGGTTCAATCTCAGCCTATACAAAATCAAACATATTTCATTGAATTTTTGTTCTCCTACCCTTCCTAGCAATTATTAATCGTAGTTTAACAATAAGCTTTGTTAACCCCAGTTTTCCCTTAAATTGTGTTTAATTAAGAGACACTCGTCAATTAAACCTAGCTATTAAACAACCTAGGATATGATCTCTAGATTTAATTGGACATTTGGATTACGAATTAGGAAAATTGATTAATCAAGGCAACAACCACACAAACTAGAGTCATTTAACCTAGGTTATGCTATTCCTAATGATTAGACACCAATAAAAAACACAACAATTGCGGATTGTATCCTTAATGATCCGAAATCATTAGTTACTAAAAATGAATCTCAACATAACAATTACGGATTATATTAATGATTCTAACAATACCCAAACACAATAATTATGGGTTGTGGTTAAGATTCTAACAATGGTTTCATACATAAACAATCTAATAATAATAATAATAATAATAATAAAGATTGTTCATGCATGAAAACCCAAATCCATAAGCATAGGATAGCATAATCAATCCATAAAGAGAGAAAAAACAATAAAAGCAATGAAAGAAATGCTTAACTGGGTTCTTTGGCATCGATATCACCTCCAAACTAGGTTGGGAAAGCCTAGCCCTCCATGGGTCTCCAAAAGATGAGTGTTCTGCCCCTTTGTTGCCTCCTGAAACCCTTAAATCATTTTATCCAACTTTTCATGTCTGTGCTGTCACAAAAATGATGATTTTATACTAAAAAGTAGGGTTTCGGGTGAGAAGGCACTGTCTCACAGTTGTGAGACACCTTGCATGGGTGTTATAGGCTTTCATGCCCATGCAACTAGTGTATGACACGTCTCTCATGGCCATGACTTATTTATCACAGCCGTGAGATGTATCTTAAGGCTATAACCACATGTTTCTTCAATTCTTTTAGCATTTTCTTATCTTCTATTTCTCTAATCCTTCTCTTTCTTTCTCCATGAAGACAAGTAAGTGTGATTCTCAAGAAGACGACTTAAATATAGTACTTTCGACTCACTTTAGCTCTTTCGCATTCAAATTGTACCTAAAACCATATAAGAACTAAAGTGAGTATCTTAAACATATTCATATCATTAATCACTAAGTTTTATTGAATAAATATATAATTAATTAAGCACATATCAATTTCCATCATACTTAGCTTTTGACCGTCCTTTGGGAAAACATCAAAATTAAATCACAGACCCAAAACATTTACTCATTTCCCAAGAATACATAATCATAAGCAAAGATGAATGACTTTCAAAAACCATAACATAAACTTAATATTCAATGCTTCAACTCGTGATCAATCAACATTTATTACCTTTAGAAACCAAGTAATCTAATGGTAGACTTGGAAAATATGTTTAAATAAGATAAACCTATGAGTACGCTCAAATACCAATCATAATCATGACATTCCACAACTTTGCAAATCATTTCATTTCTCTACCACTAAGGTTCAGATGCATAATCATGAATCAAAAGACTTTTTAGGTTATAATGTGGGCAAGGGTAAGGTGAGATATATTCAAATAGGGTATTGTAAAAGCCATCAAAGTTGGCAAAACAAGAAAAACACTCAATATATTATCAAATGGAAAAACCAATATTAACTCACAATTGTGTACATCAACTATGATGAATGCAAAAACTATGTTTCCTAGCTCAAATTCAAGCTCTCTCACCACAAATCACATTAAGCATATATCACTCACAAAATTTGATCATAAACAAGATTTTGTGACCATAGGGAGTGATCATTGAAAGCAACAAACATCTTATATCCAACATACTCAAGTAACCCATTCAATACAACTTTAGGAGGAAAGACTAATCATAAATAACTCTGCATTACATATGTATTTCCTCCTTAATAATTTTATTTAAACATTTTTCTTTTTCCTTTCTTTTTCTTTTCTTTTACTTTTCCCTTTTTTTTATTTTTATATAAAAATTGAAAGAAGCTACATTAACATGGGGATAAGACATAAATTGACATCCCAACAATTATAACCATCCCATACAAATGGACACCCCCATACTTATACCTTTGCACACCCACAATCATAAACAATCAACAAATGCTCCACTAGCTTTATAGCTTGGATAGGAAATTTGGTTAAGTTTAATAGCATGTAGTGTGGTTTGTATAGAAATAAAGACTAATAAAGCTCAAAGGGGGTTAACAAAAGTGAATTCACAACGATAAGTAGGCTATTTGGCTAATGTAGCTTGGAAAAACAAAGAATGCCTAATCATTTTCATGTTAATGCATATGATAAAAATGTGGTCTTGAATAGAAAATCAAATCAAAGTCAAGTTGTACATGTCATGAAGGTCATACTTCAACAAAAGACAATGAGACTTATATGAATGTGTCAATCTAATAAGGCTCAAAATCTCACTGGTTTGTGTCTACTACTAGTCACTACTTTTCGAAAGATAATGCATATTAACCAATCATAAGAGAAAAAGTACACGCTAAAGTTGCCATGAAATTCTCTAGTCAATTCACCGTCTAATAATGACTATATAATCCTAGAAGCAATAGAAAACAAGAAAATGTCTATTCGTTTGTTTTATTCTCCCTCTCATTTTGATGAAAAACTTAAAACAAGCATAAAACAAACTAACATAGAAACACTCATGCATATCCTAATTAGTGAGAAAAAATAAAGGAAAAGAAATTTACTTCCCTTAGGTTGCCTTCCAAGAAGCGCCTTTGTTTAGTGTCACTAGCTCGACTTCATGTTTTCTCCTCATGTGACAAAATTTTGATCTTTTAGTGTCACAGTTTGAGCCACTTCCACATGAGGTTGTTCAGGATAAAGCCTTGGTTAATGATCATCCACCTCTAGCGTCTTCCATATCTTCAAAATCTCAATCTTTACTGAGTCCATGCACTCTAGAAAGATCTCGAATGTCTCTTCACCTTTTTCTTCTTTGTTTAATTTCTCTAACCTGCTAGGTAAAGGTAAAGAGTCGGTCTTAATAACAAATAGGAACTCAATATTTACCTTTAAGTTAAAAGATGTATCCCTTTCTACTTCAAGCTCCTTCTTCATTTCTTCCTTACAAACAATTCCTCAAGTATTATTCTCCAGATTCTTAAGCTCCTCCTCGCTCTGTAAGGCCTCTACACTAATGTCCCTTGAGTATACCTCAGGTTGAGATAGTTGTATCTCTTTTCTTTGTGATTCTACGTGGTGTAGGCTTCCATCATCTGACCCATCTGGCTTACCAAGTTCTGTATGCTTGCTTTTGTCTCCTACTAAAATTGTTGAAGCTACTGCTATATACTCTGTTGAAATTGATGGTTGTTAGTAGTAAAAGTCTTGATATATTTATCCAGAGACATACCTGAACTGTAATAGGAAGCTTCTATATACGCAGGAATTGTTGTGCATCCTACAAAGTATCAAGGAAGTAATTATGTCGATTATCCCATCCAAAACTAAAGTTTATTTGATAACTCCAAACTTGGTTATAAGATTGGTAATATGAGTTATAGAAAAAACTACTTCCATCTATGTAATTTTTATTTTTTTAAAATTAAATAAGAAGTGAAAAGATCAATAAATAAATGTAAAAGCTAATCATAAACAAAAATATAAAAAATAACAATTAAAATCAATAATAAAAACTAAAGCACCACACTCCCTAGCAATGGTGCCAAAATTGACGTTAACGCGTCGTAACACTACATAAAATAAACTAGTCCTATAGTTGTAGCAGTGGTGAGTCTAGGTTGATCCCACATAAAGTGTGTGTAAAGCTTTTGAAATGAAAATAATCAGTGTTTAGGTTTTGGAGGGGATTTAGTTTGGTTCAAATGAGAAAATAAATGCAACTAAAATAACAAAAGCAAATTAAAGAAAACATTCAAAGATGATGCAAAGTGATTAATTCATTATAGGCCTAGTTATTAGTTCAATCTCATCCTACACATAATCAAACATACTTCATTGAATTGTTGTTCTCCTATCCCTCCTAGTAACTATTAATCATAGGTTAACAATAAGCTTTATCAACCCTAGTCTTCCCTTAGGTCGTGCTTAATTAAGAGACTCTTATAAATTAAACCTAACTATCAAGTAACCTAGGATACGATCTCTAGATTTAATTAGGCAACCAAATTATGAATTAAGAAAACAGATTAATCAAGGAACAACCGCACAAGCTCAGATCATTTAACCTAGGTTATGTTATTCCTAATGATTCGACACCAATTGAAAACATAACAATTGTGGATTGTATCCCTAATGATCTGAAACTATTAGTTGCTATAAATGAATCTCAACATAACAATTACGGATTATATTAAAGATTCTAGTAATACTCAAACATAACAATTATGAATTGTTTTCAAGGTTTTAATAATGGGTTTATACATAAACAAATTAATGATAATGATAATAAAGATTATTCATACATGAAAACCCAAATCCATAAGCATAGGATAACATAATCAATCCCTAAAGAGAAAAAGAACAACAAAAACAATGAAAGAAATGATTAACCGAGTTTTTTGGTGTCGATATCACCTCCGAACTAGGTCAAGAAAATGTAGCCCTCCATAGGTCTCCAAAGGATGAGAGTTCTGCTCTTTTGTTGCCTCCCGAAATCCCTAAATTTTTTTTTCTAACCTTTCATGTCTTTGCTGTCACAAAAAATGATTTTGTACTAAAAGGTAGGGTTTTGAGTGAGGTAGCACTGTGTCTCACGACGGTGAGTGGTGTCTGACGGCTGTGAGACACCTTGTATAGGCGTGACATAGTTTTATGTGCATAAGATGGTGTGTTATGGGCATAACATATCTCTCACAACCATGAATTATTTGTTATGGTTGTGAGATGTATCTTAAGGCCATGACCATATCCTTCATCAATTCTTTTAGCATTTTCTTGTCTTCTTTTTCTCTAATCTGTCTCTTTCTTGCTCCCTGAAGATAAGTAAGTGTGATTCTCAAGAAGATAACTTAAATATAGTGCTTTCGACTCACTTTAGCTCTTTCGCATCCAAATTATACCTAAAACTATAAAAGAACTGATATGAATGGACTTTTCTATATTTTGATATGTTATTTCATTTGAATTCATTCCTATTTTTTGTGTTTAATTGCTCATTTTGTGTTCCTATTGATTTTACATGTAGATTTAATGATGGAATACAAATATAATATTAAAATATGAAGATTTGAAGCCATTATGAGCTAGGAAGGTTGTCTATAATGCAACAAAAAAAGTGAAAAATTAGAGAAGCATAAAAGAGGTGGACAAAAATTGGAGAAGCATGAAAGAGGCTATCCAAAATGACAGCCAAATGTGCTTAATGGAGAGCTAAAAACCTCACCAAAATGATAACAGCAAAGGAGCAAAACGTGAAATATAGACAACTAAGACAAAACACTAGCGTTAAATACCAACGCTAGTGTTGCATGTATTAAACGTATGCGTCAACGCTAGCGTTTAACACAAAAGAGGAGGCTGAATGGTTTTAGCTACATGAGGCATGGACTATAAACCCCAACATTAAATTGTCCCATCGATAGAACAGTGTGTAAAGAAGAGTGGTGGCATAGATAGAGTTTAGGGCAGTAGAGAGAAGAAAGAAAGGAGGAGGAATAGTAGCGTGGCCAAAATTTAATCTTTAATTATCCCATTGGTGAATAGTAGCTAGGAAGAGTTTGCCTAGTGAAGAAAAGTCGAAGGGAGCTTCGATTAGGGAAATTTTCATAGGGCTAAAGTATCTTCTTGAGATACCCATGAAAGGTTAAACGTCTCGACACCGGGTCAGAGGTGACATTGATGCCGATGACCCGGGTTAATTGTATTTTCTTGTTTTTGTTATTTCTTTCTCTCATTGGAAATTGATTATGTTAATTGATTTGGGTTTTGTGTATAGATAATCAGATTTTTTTTTATTGTTCGGTTATTTATGTATGAACCCATTGAGTATTATGAAATGATGATTTTAATTCATTCATTGAATCGTTTAATTACAAACCCATTGCTAGAATTTTGATATAATATGTAATTGTTATGTTAAAATTCATGTATAACGACTAATGATTCGTAATCATTAGGGATAACATGACCTAGGTTAAATGATGCATCGTATTGTTGCCTTGATTAATCGGTTTTCCTAATTCATAATGCTACCTTCTAATTAAATCTAAAGATTGTATCCTAGGTTATTCGATGGTTGGGTTTAATTAATGATCATATCTTGATTAAAAAAACATAAGGAAAAACTCAGGTTAATTATTAACCCACAATTGATAGTTTCTAGGAGAGGTTTGAGAATAACAAATCAGTGAAATATGCTTAATTAGGGTGTAGGCTGAGATTGAACCAAAGAACCAAGTCCCTATCAAATTCTCCATTTTCATCATTTTTCATATGTTTTCTTTAAGTTGTTTTCATTAGGTTTGTTTTATTTACTTTCTCATTCCAAAATCCAAAACCCCCTGTTAAACCTAAACACCAGTTAATTTCATTTCATAAACTTTACACACACTCTCTATGGGATCGACCTAGACTCACCACTACTATACTAGTAGTCTAGTTATTTCATTTTGACTATTGTTACAATGGCTGTCAATTTTGGTGTCGTTGTTGGGGAGTGTGGTGTTTTAGTTTTTGTTTGTGATTTAATTGGTGTTTTGTTTATATTTGTTTGTAATTGTTGTCTTTTCAGTTATTTCGTGATCATTTCTTTATTTTGTTTTGTGTTAGTGATTTATTAAAAAAAACTATGGATGGAAAATCTTTAACTCTTCCTCTCATTCCTATAGCCAATGTTGGACTAATTAACCTAACTTTAGTTATGGATGAGATAATTAACAAAGTTACTTCCATGATAGTTTGCAGAATGCACAACAATTCTTATATAAACTAGAAGCTTCCTATCACGACTCCGATCCATCTCTAAAAGAGTTGATTAGTATTATGAACACCAATACTTTGCAATTGCAGCAGAATACTCTACAATTCCAACAGGATGGAGGGCAATTTCCAAAACCTACATGGTCTAGTACCCAAGATTCAGAGAGCCAACACGACTCAAATACATCTCTAGAAGAAATGCTTAATATTATGACTGCTAACAATTTTCAAATTCAATAGGACATGCAGTATTTCCAACAAAATATGCAATGTTGTTTCAGTAAGCTGTACAGCAAATTCTACAAGATGCTCTACAATTCCAGCAAGATGCTTTACCTTGATATGGAGATGTCAATCATCTGGAACCACAAAGCGAAGAGAAGCAGTTGTATCAACCCGAGGTGCACCCAATGAACATTTGTGCAGAAACTTTACAAAGTGATGAGGAGCTTGAGAATTTTGAGGTCAACCCTCAATGAATTGCTTGTGCAGAAGAAGCAAAGGAGGAGCTCAAAGCAAAAAAAGACACATTTTTAGCTCAGAGGTAAAAATTGAGTTTATAATTATTATTGAGACTAACTCTTTACCTTTACCTAGGAGGTTAAAGGAATGAAATGAAGAAGAAAAAGGCAAAGAGATCTTCGAAATATTTCCCAAGTGCATGGACTCAGTCAAGATTGAAAGTCCGAGGATAAGGAAGGAGCTCAACAAGAACTATTATCAACCAAAACCCTATCATAAAGAACCTCACATTGAAGAACCGCATGTTCCATTAAAAGATCATAATTTTGTCATGTGAAGAGAATAAGGAATTGAGCCAACGACCCTAAATAAAGACGCTTCTTGGGAGGCAACCCAAAGGAAGTAAATTTCTTTGCTTTTAAATTTTCGTATTTCTTTCTATATGCACGTGAGTTTCTTTATTGGTTTATTTTTGCTTGTTTTTAAGTTTTCAATCAAAATGGGAGAAAGAATAAAACAAACAAAGAAACATTTGCTCGTTTTCTATTGCTTATAGGATTGTTTAATCATGAGTAGAGAATGAATTGACTAGAGAATTTCATAGCAACTTTAGCATGTACTTTTACTCTTGTGATTGGGTAATGTGCATTATCTTTAGAAAAGTAGTAACTAATGATAGACAAAGATAGTGAGATTTCGAGCCTTATTAGACTGAAACATCCATATCTGTCTCATTGTCTTTTGATAATGTGTGACCTTCATGACATGTACATCCCAATTTTGCATTGAATTTCTATTCAAGACCACATTTTTATCACAAGCATTAACATGGATATGATTAGAAATTCGTTGTTTTTCATAAACTAAATTGGCCGAATAACCTACCCATTATATGATTTTCCTTTTTGATAAACCCACTTTGAGCCTTATTAACCTTTCTTTTTGTATAAACTACATTACATACTTTATACTTAACCAAATGTCCTACCCAAGCCATAAAGCTAGTGGAACATTTGTGATTATTGAGTTTGTGGATGTACAAAATTCTAAGTGTGGGGGTGTATATATGTGATAGTTGGTTAATGTTGGGACGTTTTGTTATGTCTTATCATTGAAATTCCCATGTTAATGTAGTTTCTTTTAATGTTAAAAAAAGGGAAAAGAAAGAAAAGAGAAAAGAAAAGAAAAAAAGAAGAGCAGAGAAAAGAAAAGAAAAGAAAATGAAAAAGAAAGAAAGAAGAAAAAATAAAAAATGTTTTGTTTAAATAAATTTATCAAGGAAGAAGTGCATGTGAGTTTGTAAAGTTATTCATAATTAATGCATCTTCCTAGAGTTATAATGAATGTGTTATTTAAGTATGTTGAACATGAGGTAGATGTTGACCTGGAAGGTTCACTATTGTGGTTTCAATTTATTGTTGGCATAAATTGTATGAGTGATTCCTTCGGATTGGTATATGCTTCATGTGGTTGGTGTGTGAGAGTTGAATGGGTTTGTGAAATATAAACGCTGCATTCGTCATAACTAACGGTACCCGGTTTTGATTAAATGTTACTTTTGTTTCACTAGCTTTGCTGGCTTTCATACTACTTGACCCAAACACTTCTCACCTCAGCTTTACCCATATTACAACCTTGAAAAGTCCTTTGATTCATAATTTTGCATGTGAATTATAGTGTTGGAGAAATGAAATGATATGTAAAGTTATAGATTGCCATGATTATGAATGGTGTTGAGTGTACCTATAGATATAGTTTAGGTAAACACATTTTTCGAGTCTACCATTAGATTGCTTAGGTTCTGAAGATGATGCTTGTTAATTGATCATGAGTAAAAGCATTGAATGTTGACGTATTAATTTTTGAAAGTCGTTCATCTTTGGTTATGATTATATAGTCTTGGAAAATATAAGAAATGAGTTAATGTTTTTGGGTCTTTGAGCTTAATTTTAATTTTTTGCCCAAGGAAGACCAAAAGCTAACTGTGGGGGTATTTGATATGAATGGATTTTTCCATATTTTTATATGTTATTTCATTTGAATTCATTCCTATTTTTTTTGTTTAATTGCTCATTCTATGTTCCTATTGATTTTACATGTAGATTTAATGATGGAATACAAATATAAGATTAAAACATGAAGTTTTGAAGGCATTAAGAGCTAGAAAGGTTGTCCATAATCCAGCCAACAAAATGAAAATGTGGATAAGTTGTGTAAAATGATAGCCAAATGTGTTTAATGGAGAGTCAAAAACCTCAACAAAACTACAATAGCAAAGGAGTAAAATGTGAAACATAGGCAACCAAGACAAAACGCTAGCATTAAACACCAACGCTAGTGTTGCATGAGTAAAACGCATGGCGTTTAATGCATGCGTTTAACACAAAAGAGGAGGCTGAATGGTTTTAGCTATAAGAGGCATAGATCAAAGAGCCCAACATTAAATTGTCCCATCGATAGAACTGTGTGCAGAGAAGAGTGGCAGCATAGAAAGAGCTTAGGGCAGCAGAGAGAACAAAGAAAGGAAGAGGAATAGTGGCGTGGCTAAACCTTAATCTTTAATTGTCCCATCAGTGAATAGTAGCTAGGAAGAGTTTTCCTAGTGAAGGAGAACTAAGGGGGCTTCAGCTAGGGAAATTTTCATAGGGCTAAAGCATCTTCTTGAGAGACCCATGGAAGGTTAAACATGTTAGCCCTGGGTCCTCATACGAATTTTATGGCGACTACGTGTCACCATTAGGAATTTATTTGAATTTATTATAAATACATATTTTGGAAACATTGCAATAAGATAAAATAAATTATAACATTTAAATTTAATTAAAGACTGAGCAAAGAAAATTCGTGGTGGGATCGTAGAATAATTATAGACATAAAATTAAAATTATTCAAAAACAAATAATTTAACAAACATAATTTAATACACAATTACTAGATAATATCAAAATAAAAGAAATAGATAATAATCATATTAAATAAATAAAAATTTATAGGAAAAGTAAAATAACACCCAACAATTTTATAAAAAAAATTTCATACTAAAAATGAAACAAGAATATTTAATTTGGGTGTAAGAAGAATTTATACCAATTTGGAATTAGGAAATGAAAATCTTAAATCAAAAGCATCACAGTCACAAGCGTGACTTTCATTTCTCACGCCTGTGAGAGAGTTCAAGAAAACAGGAAAGTCGCGATCATACTGAGTTACAATCACAACTTTTAATGAACAGTAGCAGGAGAAACGAAGGAAGTCGCGATCGTACCGTGTTACGATCGCGATTTCTTTTGAACAACAGGGAGTCTCGCAGTCGTGACTTAGTCGCGATAGCGAATTTGATGAACTTGGTGTTCGTCGCGATCACGCTGAGTTACGATCGTGATTTTTCTGGTCCTGTCACGATTGCGCCTTGATCGTGATCGCAATTCGCTGAGTTATGGGAACGTCACAATTGTACTAAGTCACGATCGTGACTTCCCCAGTTAAACATCCTTACTTCTAATCAACATATTTTTCAATCTAGAAATCCAAAAATTACAAACTATATATCATTGGAAAGCTCAGAAAAAGATCTACAACTTTTATGAAGACAATTTTGCCTAATTTAGCATGTATCAATACAATTTAATCATTCAAGAGAAATTTCCATTTCTGCTAAAAAAATTGACACTCCTATTCAATTTCTGCTATCTTCTAAAAGCCATAAATTTCACATCTGAAGTCCAAAAATTTTGATCGTGGTACCATTGGAAAGCTAAAAGAATTATCTACAACTTTTATGAAGACTACTTAGCCTAATTCTGCCTATATCAATGCAATTCAATCGTCAAATTTTTAGATCACTGTTCCATTGATTTCCCTGTTATCACTCATCCGAATAATAACAATTCTATTACTAATTTACATGACCCAAACCAACATTAAATTTCCTACATATCAAAACTCCTTTGATACAAAATTTATCTCAAACATGTCCATCCAATG
>JANQBM010000004.1:21471126-21492373 GCA_025594535.1 Erythroxylum domingense
TGATTGAATATGAATGAGATGCATTTCATACATGAATGCATGATCAGATAATGATAGTTGTGACATGAGTAGCCACCAAAAATGAGCTTAATGCTCTAAAACATGGTATAAAGCCAAAGGCTCGATATATACAATGAGCCCTATATCCACAACAAGTAAGGGACAATATCAATAAGCCCGGTATCCACAATGGATATGGGACAATTTAGACATTCAGTTACAACAACATAATAATTAAAACTGGGTCACATGAACATTGCATATACATTTATTAAGTGTAATTGACTGATTGAATTGTAATGTAAATATGTACTTAAATAAGATTGGGATATGTGCATTCTGTCATATTTGGTGCAAATTGTTAAATGGAAAGTTGTGAATTATGTGCTTATGTGATTTGAGATGTGGTATGAATTGGGTGAACCATCGAGGATGATTTTGAGTTCGCAAAACTCACTAAAATTGCAACATTGATATTTCAGGTTCGAGGGAGGACATTAGAGACAGACAGACTCTACGAGAAGACTAATTCTTATATTTTTGTCAAGAAATGGCTTAAAGGTCAGTCAATTGAGACTGAAGGATTAATTAGTAGTTTATATGCAATTCCTCTGTCAAGCAGTGTGATATGTATAGGGATTTGACATTGTATATATTCAGATGATTTTGTAAAGCTACAATGTATTTTTTTTTAATGAAATGAAATGAGGAATGCAGTTGGTTTTAAAATTTGGTGACTTTTCTGTATAATAGTTTATGCCATGAATAATTTGAATATGTGTTTGCTCTAACATGCCATTAATATAGATTATATACTGGAATGTCCACAGGGTGTTCTGGTATGCAATTTATGGTAGTGGGGTATTACATCACTACCATAATCACTTTAATATTCATTCTCACTTCAAGTACTCATATAAGACTTTCCTTTGCACTTCTTCAAAGTATTAACACATTCTACTTGCACATGTCCGAAGCCTTGACATTTATGACATTGAATTTTCTTCACTTTTCTTTCACCTTTTTTAGTTTTAGCTTGTTGTTTAAAGCTTTTGTTTGATGAACTCCCACTGTTCTGTCTAAACTCGGGTCTATCCTTCTTCACTTTCTTTAGTCAGTTGCTAAAATTTCTTGTCAATAACTCTATATCCTCATTCTCATCAGATTCATCGGTTAAGTCATTCACGTCTTTACCAATCTCAGCTTGCAATGCCAATCCTTTATTCGTCTCTTATTTATCTGTCAACAATTTCATCTCAAAGTTGGCAAGAATCCCAATTACCTTATCCAAAGACAATTCATTGATATCATGGGCTTCTTTGATGGCCACAATTTTTGGCTCGGAGGTAATGATCTTAATGTCTTCTTAACAAGTTTCATATTATAATACTTCTTCCTAGGTTGATGTGCTTGGTTTGCTATATCACACAGTCTCTCATAAAAATCTCCAATAGTTTTACTTTCATCTATCCTCAGCTCTTTAAATCTCACAACCAATATCTGAACTTTTGAAGCTATCACAGATTTCGACCCCTTATGTATAGTTTGCAAAGTGTGATAAGTGTGAATTGCATCACGTTTTAGGGCCTAGTTTGATATGTATTTAAGTGTTAACTTAATCATTTAGTATGTGCTTAGGTTAGAATTGTGTTTGTTTGCTAATTAATTGTGTTTAAGTGTTTTTATGGATTAGTACAAGTCTTTGAGTTTAATTATTATGTCTTTGAGGTATGTTGATGTGTTTGTTGGTGTTTCACGGTCAACATCGAATAACAAAGAAGTTTCAGAGATACTCGGGCTAAAATAACAGACAGGAGCACTGGAGTCAGCCCACGATCGTGGCCCATATGCCATGATTGTGACAGAAGATCAGGACACGACCCACGATCATGGCCTGATTGTCACGATTGTGACAGGAGGCTCAAATGTGAGCCACGATCATGGCCTGTGTTAGGCAGACGTGTAAACACTCAGAAAAGTTAAGTTTCGAGGGAGTTTTTGGACCTTTCGAATCCTGGAAAGACCTTAAGGCTGCCCAAAACACAAAAGGTATATAAAGAATAAGACAAAGAAGATGAGGGAGCTTTTTGCATCATCTATCATTGAAAAACCCTAGAGAGAGTTCATCGAGAGATTGAGAAAGAGAAGAAGGAAGAGAGACATGGAGTAGAAGCCGACGCGAAGTACTTCCCGGAATAGGAGGTTTCCTGACGTTGTTGCCTCCATCATCCATTCGGATCTTGTTTTCGGTGTATTTTCAATTTTATTAATGTATAGAATTGGAATAACTGTTGATGATAGAATTGTATGAATGATGAGGATGTTTAAACTCACCTTCGGGGTGTTTTTATCTTTGATTTAATAAAATTTTGATTGTTTTATGATATTTAGATTCATTGTGATTGATTTCTGAGATTGCATAATTCGGTAATAGACTGAGAGGGTGAATCAAATGAAAACTAATTAAATTGGGCTAACGAGAGTTACAGAATATAATAAAAACGAGAAATTAATCAAATCGGTAATTGTGTGAAGAAAGATCTCACGTAGGTTCCCGGTAGTCTATTGGAAAACTTTAGATATAATTAGGGTTTGGATAGATTGTTAATTGAGATATTGCAATTTTTCATAATCTGATTAGAGTTTACAATTTATGGTTAACGGCTATAACTCGAGAGAGAGTAATTAATCATAGAATCGTCTGGGACCAATAATCCGATAATTCATAATCGATTAGGTTACCATTAAAAAATAGGTAAAAATTTCCCTTTCTCTCAATTGATAGTTCCTTTAGGTTAATTCTTGGGTGGGTGTTGCAACTGCTACTTTGTTAATATTTTCATAATTGATTTTTAGAATTGAGTTGCATGATTGAATTAAATTCTTGCCTTAGTTTTGTTATATTGTGAATTACTGTGAATTGCTTTGGCCTTTGATTTAGGATTAGATTATTCCTCCTTGTAGGATCGACACTTTAGGTACTACGCGAATAACCCATACGTTTGTAGATTGTCGAGGTTAAATATTAAAACTTACTTTACATTTTAATTTAAAATTTTGTTTTAAATTATTATTGTTAAAAAATAATAAAATATATTTTTCAAAATTTAGCTTTTTTATTTATCTCCTTATATTTTAATTAATTTTTTAAAATTATTATTGTAAAAACTAATTATTTTTATCATGAATTTGTTTATTAAATTGAATTATTAATTAGTAAATATAAATAATTTTGCTTAAGAAATATTGAGAATATATTAAAATAATAGTTAAAATATAAAACAATATGTTTAAAGGGCATTGAAAAAAGGTTAAAATAAAGTTAGAGTTTTTTCTATTGAATTTCTTTAAACATAATTAAACTTCTGAGTCTTTGAATAAATAACAATATAAAATAAAATTTTTATTTTTATTATTATTTAAAAAGTTATGTTAGATTCAATCTTAGTCCAAATTATTATATTTATAATTAGTTTATTATATATTAATAGGCATTACTTATTCTTATAATTTGTACTTTTTATTTATTCCTATTTTATAGTTGTTTAACATCAGTCAAATATTTAAATTTTAATTTTTGACTAATTCGATGTCTAATCTAGTTTTTAAAATGTTGTTATTTTAATGGAAACTTATTTTGCATGACACTTTTAGGAAGTAAAAACTTAATATTTATGTAGGCTCCACATATAGTTTGTATTAAAGAATTAAATACATGATAAATATTTACATAAAATTGAAATTAAAGTAGGAATTAGGTGAAAATATTTGCATAATTGAAATTAAAGTACGAATTACATGAAAAAGTAACGCGAACGGATATGATGTTTTTTCAAATCTCTAATAAGATTAATCTTTTCTTTGGTTTTAGTATTTAACCATTTTTAAAGATGGTAGAACTAAGTAAACTGACGATTTGAAAATGATCCTTAACTATATTTACATCAAACTAGAATCTTATAAATTTATTGATTTTTTTAAAGTTTTAGTTAATATCAAGAAGAGATGAAATAAGATTGAAGATTTAGAATATGATTGGTCCTTCCTATAGAGTCCAAGAGATCAAAACAGTCATCACAGAATATAAAAGTGCACCTGTCTCGGTTTGGACGTGCGCACATGTACCAGTAAAGTATATCAGATTAGAAAGGTAAAGGGCGATAACGAAATTGCAAAACCTGCACCACATAATAGCATACTACCAGATTCCATTCTATTTTTGGCGAACAGCCTATCAAACAAAAAACTTTGTTCTGAGGCCTGTAAACTATATTCATCTAAATCGTAATGAGTTGTCCTCGAGATCGAAGGATTTATTTCAGCATTCTCCAAGACTTTGACACACTTCTTAACTTGTTGCTGAGAATCGAATGTACCACTTGATTCCTTAGAAAACGAAAAACGAGACTTTCGATCCCATTGTCTGGCAGGCAGTTGTCTTGAGGCTGAGGCATCATCATAGCTGCTATACACACTGCATGCTTCCTGTGGGTAGGAAAATCATTTATGGATAAACCATTGTAACCCGTTAAGGAAATAACATGGATCGTGCAAACGCCCAAAGAAAAAAAGAAACAGGACAAAATCGTAAGGGAAATTAACACTATGAAAAGTGAAATGGATGGCTAAGAAAACTACAGAAAAGAATTGAAGTAATGGCATTTTTCACATTCGCTACTGGAGTTCCGAAACCAAATAATAACAAAAAATAGATAATATCTTTTCTCGAGACATCTCATGCTTTCTCGCATTTAGTTTCAGGAAAATGAATACGGCAAAAAAGTAACCAAATGACATAAAGCTGAGGACAGTCAGTCCAGTCAAGAAAAAGAATATACAGATACTCATGCAGTTTGCAGCCATTTCTAACCTCATCTTAGTGAGACCAAAATAAGAGACAAACCTGTTTTTCACAAGGGGAACTGCTTGGCCAATGGTTGGCTCCAAGACTTGAACCTGCTTGAGAAAACGAGGCAGGATCACCACTGGGAGGAGTAATGCCCATTAATTTGAAAGGTGGATCCTCTTGAGACGAAAAGTCAGAACTATCAAAAGTTGAAAGTGACACACATTCATCAAAATAAGCCATGGCTTCTTCTGTTAATCGTTTTGACATCCTCCTCCTTTCAATGCTAGACTGTCAAATAACAAAGATATATCAAATGCAACCTCAAAAAACACAGTATAAGAAATGCGTCAGTTGTATAAACAGCAGTGATACCTGAACGCCCTTTTAAACCAAATACCCAATATATGGTCAACATAAAAAACAATAAAATGTTCCTACAAGATGGACACATGGGCTTGGTCCATGGAAATTTCTCTCTTTTCTGTCCCATTTCCCTGAACGGTTGAAGAGGGATAGTGCACTCACTAACTACTCACTTTTCAGACAAAAGGTGATAAAAGGGAAAATACCACTTCTGTACATCGCACATGAGGCAAGTAAGGTAAACTTATTGACATTGGTTCTTCAATTGAAGAGATCACCTTTCTTCCAGGACGAGATTTCTGTACATTCGACGTCTTCGGATCTGGAAGCACTTCCTTCAGTATTCTACTAAGCTCTAAACCTCGGTGCTCCTCAACAGCCAGATCAGCTCGAAGTTGCCTAGCTCGATCCCGAGACTGCATGTCACCATAGCCACTACTTAAATTAAGCTGTCTAAAAACCAAATAAAAGAAGATAAGCTAGCGCATCTCAAACAGTACATGTCCAATGGGAGATGTTCAAATTTTCCATCTTCAGAAACCCAGGAACTAAACCTGTAGAGTCTGAGACTTTTTCTAATAATTTTACTTTCAATTTATACAATCTGATTAAAGAACCTCAGCTTGACATATATATTCACTGATTGAACCAACTCCTGTTTGATTCAGATGCAATCAAAGAAGGAGCAAAAGGATTTCCCTTCAAATGCTGAAATTGAAGTAAAGTCCTGATGATATTACAAGTATACTAGTGAACTCTTGCATTCACCAACTTGTTTTCATTTCTTATTGCTATCTGAAACTAGAATGGCCTTAACTCCAAACCTAGAACATGAAGAAAACAGGCTTTAACTGTTTAGAGTACATTGAGTTGTTTCAGACAGCTAAGATTTAAAAAAGGGAACATACCTGTTCAAGCTTATTGGCATATTCTCTTCTGATGTCCAGAACTAACTCAACAGCACATGGGTTCACTAAGTCTGGCGGAATGTCAGTTATGTTGGTTGTTGCAATATTAGCAACATTATTCCTTCGTACAGCCTGAATCAAGTGACCTTTGGAGTTAATTATCAACTACCATAAAACAGATTTCCTACATAAGTAGTGACAATTGCAACAGAATAAGAATTAGTTTTGATGCGAGCACAACTACCCAATCAATAGATCCATTACAAGTGCCGGATGGACCAACTACAAGTGCCAGAATTTGAGAAGATTGAGACACAAGCCTATCAATTAGGATTAATTTCAATAGTTTGTGCTCATTCAGCATTTTGGTTTTTGTTTAATTGTAGTGGAACAATACTTTACTTAATTATTATTCCCAAATGTATTTGAAATTGTTTAGTGGTTTCCTAGTTAAAGTAGTATTAATAGTTTAGAGTTCCAATTGAAGTAATAGTTGCAGTTAATTTTCTAATTGAAATACAAATCATCTGCAATCCTATATAAAGGAGGAAGAATTTCATCGACACGATACAGAATTTTGAGAATGGTTTGGTTTATTCAAAATTGAGAGAGTGCTTCACGTCCTACGTTGTTCATTGAAGTAATTCAAAACTTATCGGGGTTTGTTTTGTGGCATTCCAACCTTTATTGATTCACTTCGTGGTTTTCTATAGCCAAAGGATCAGTTTCAAATTGCTTTATTTGGTTTTACTAGTAAGATTTCAATATTGATTGCGGTTCTCTAGGATTTATTTCTAGGTGGGTTTGCATCAAGTTTGTAACATCAGAGACAGCTGTTTAGCACTGGCTCATTGCAACATTCATGAAATCATTCAACCCAAAAGTTAATGTGATGGCTGAAGCCCCAAGACTTGCTAGTCTATTGATCTTCAAAAAGCTGACAAGCAAGCACCTGAAGTGTGCATGGATCCACAAAGGCCACAAAGACCAATCAAATATTTCCAAAATTTATTGCCAACGTTCAAGTATAGTCCTATATGTCATGTTTCAAATGCTTGTCAACTAAATTTGCTTATTTACTGTTTTCCCTTTTTCTACTCGTAAAGTATTCTTTTATCAACTACCATACACTGCTAGAGCTCAAATCAAATCAAGAAATATGTCATTCTGCAGGTTTCCATATTCAATGTTTATTCAAGAATTAATATCAATACAAGGCAATATTCATTCTCATTTAGTTCTATGTTTGACTCAAGTAATCAGTACCAAACCCCTTCCACACTTGAATATGTCCCCTAATTTTCCTTTTCTTGTAGAGGTGACTAGACTGATAATTTCAGAGCATGTAATGCACTATTATGATCGTAACTATGAAGCACATACTTTTCACGATTCTAAAGCTCCCTTATTGCTTTACTGTGGTAAAAAGTCTCATCTTAATTAAGCTTATTTCCCTGAAAAGTTTACATAAAAATTTCAATTCCAGAATATATCATAAAGCATGCTAGATCCCATAAAATCGGCAGCTGCAGCAATAGCATCACTGCCAAGAGAAATGGTAGACAGCTACCATTTAACAAAATCAAAACCACATTCCAGGATGACATAAACTTATTCAAGAATAATATTGACACAAGGAGACTCATATGGGGATTCTGAGGTCCTACAAACAATGACACGACATACATACTACTCTTTACGTAATTTTTTGTACAAAGAACCAAGCTCTACATTCTATAAATGTCAATAGCTTATCAAGGGCCATATTATCTAAAACCATAATCATATGATTTCTACTCGAGCTGGCCCAGCCTTTGCACACATAAACAAACATCATTTTAGCTCACATATAATTTCTACTTGAATTGGAAGAGTTCCTCGTCATTTCAAAATAGACCTCTCAATCCTCTGAAGCAAGTTTCCTTTTCAATGTTTCTCCTAATTTCTGGTATCTAGTATTTAACAAAATAATACAGGAAAATTCAAGAACATGTAAATTTGAACAAAATCATTCTTTTATATTTTGAAGTAATCGCATGGCTTTAAAAGCTCAATGTGTACATGTTTGTACTAGGACTAGATGTCACTTTTTGACCAATATTAGATCGTTGTTTAGCAAAGTAAGAAAGGAATAGAGCTTTCATAAAGTCTGAAAATAGACTAAACCAAAATATAATATGAGAAGCCATGTTAGAAGATGACCAAAAAGCTTTCATATCAGAATCAAGAAAGGAACTGACTGTTTCAAGGTCATCTTGGATGTCAGATATTGCACGTCTTACTTCAGATCGAACAGTTTCATACATACAGCTAGAGCTGTCACCTCGGTAATCATTCCTTTGAAATGACTGCAAAATGAAATACAAGAAATGAAGAAAGCAGTAGGAATTTGTTATTGACAGTTTACAATTATTCTCATCGGAAATGAACATCAAATATCATTTACTCATTACCATTTATAAAATATAATATCTATGATTTGGATGACGGCATATGAGTATAAGACTCCACATAGGGATCCGGTAACACCCTCCAGAGCTCACCTTCATTTGTTCATAAACTGCTTTGATTGTTCTTTCTTCAGCTTCGAAGAATGAAGTTCCTAAAACCATATCCTCCAGACTCTGAGTTGGCGAAGAAGGCTAACAAAGAAACACATAAAAAAACGTAGTTATATTATTACCAGGAAAGTCCTTCATTTCCAATGGTATCATTAGTAATATGGATGACAAATAGTAATACCAAATTTGAGGAAGAGTCAACTAGTCGGGACTGCAAGCTTTTGGTCTCATCAAATCCACTAGAGTCACTTCTAACAGAAGTATCCTTTCCCCCAACATTTGAGGTTGCACATGTACTCCAAGCGTTTCTATTCTTATAATTAGTCAACAAACTAACATCTTCTTCAACAGCAGTCTGCAACTGTAAGAACAACAAACCAATAACAAATACTCAAAAAATTTACTATCTAAGTCTATCACAAATTAAAACAACCAAAAGGTCGTATGTTTCACAGACAAACGGGGAAACCTCGGATTTCACGAAATGGCTCCTGGCCACAGGACGTCGGGGCACCGAGCGAGCCCTCCGGCCAACATCCACCTTACTAGTTCTGTAGTCGCTTTTCACCAAATCTTCCTTTCTCGAAACCGATCTGCCCCTCCTAGAATCGCAAGACGGGGACTTTGGCTTTAAGGGAGCACTTCTGGACGTGGGTTCATCCAATTTAGAAGTATTTGATACAAATTCACCGTTTTTATCACTCGGAGAGATCGTGGTGGTACTCCAATACAGAGGATTGTCTCTTTTAACCAAGAAATCCCATGAAGAAGATGGTGTTGACGTTGGTGTTTGTGTCCGTGACGAAGGGGAGGCCTCAAGGTGGGATCTTGGGGTAGCACTTACGCTACGTGATCTTCGAGGAGGAGGTTTGTTACCGGTAATGCTTCTGCCTCGTGAAGTGGGATTATCTTTGTTTTCCTTGTCGGATGCTGGATTTGATGCTCGCCTTGATGAGGATTTGAAGGCAGCTACCGCCATGGCTGGAAATGTTAAAAAACTGGAATGTGAAAATCACAGACTATTACAGGCAATATGAAAACCTAAAGAACTTTTCTGAAAAAAAAAAAAAGAAACATGAAAAGATTCACAAAGGCTAGACAGATAAGAGTAACCATGTGCTTAAGTCTAACGACTGTAGTGTGAAAAAACTTGTATTCGACTCTTTTAAGCGGCTTTGTCATTGACATTGTTTTCGTGTAATGGGAGGCAATAAATGGCAATTGCATGTGGTTTTTAAATTTGTTTTATTTTTAAAATAAAAATAAAATTTATTTAATTATTAATTTTATTTTATTTTATTTTTACTATTAATAATGATTACATTTTAAATAACTTTAATATAAATAAATAAAATAAATAATTTTATTTTAATATTAGTAAAACATCTATTACATTTTTTGAATGCATATTTTATAAAATAATATTATTTTATGTAATATATTTTAATTATTGAAATTATTTTTATTTGAAACTTAACATTTTAAAATATTTTAAACTTAAATTATATTTATTAAATAAAGATTAAATTAATTTTTAATTTATAAAAATAAATTTTAAGATAATTATAAATATTAATATAATATAATATAATTATATTAATCATAATTCTTATTAGTAATTAATATTAACTAATTAAATATTATATATTTAATTGACGATATAATGATTAAAAAAGATAATTTTTTTGATTTCATAAGTTTTGAAAACTGATACCATAAGAATACTTTTTGGTTTTTATTAAACACGAAGAAATTACTTTAGTTACTTTTTCATTAGTTTTAAAAAATTATCGAATATTCCTTAATAATTATTATTAATTTTAAAGGAGCCTTTTATCGTCAATCTCTATTAAATAGTTTTAACAATTATCACTTTATATATAAACAACTATCATGTAAGTAAGACTTTTTTATAATTATCAATTATATATATGAAATACTATTGTATGAATACAAGAGGACATCGTTAAAAAAAGCTCTTACACAACATCATTATATTATAATATGGATTTTCATATTAGTTAAAGTGAAATAATATTTGGAGAAAATTAATTTTTGAGTTCATTAACATTAATTTAATTTATAGACAAGGTCATTGATCAACTTAATTTCATTTGGAATATCTTATCTTTTAAAAATTTAAAAGAAGAGTGTAAAACATTTAGAATATTTTTCTATCTCTTTTTCTCTCTCTTTGTTTCCATTTTTTTTGTCTTTTTCTTTAATTTCTTTCTTTACTTTTTTTTTTTGTCCCTTTCTTTCTTTATCTCTTCCTCTTTTTCTCTCTCTTTCTTTCCTTCTCTCTTTCTCTTTCTCTTACTGTGAGTAGCATATCATGTAAAAGTGATGTAATTGATCTAAAATGCTAATGCAATTGCTCATTTTCAGTGATAAAACTACTTTAGAAGATTGGTGCAATTGCTTAAGAAGATAAATGAAATATTTATATAAGAGTGATGCAAAAATGCAATTTCTCCTTTCAATTAAGGCAATTCTTTAAAAGAATGATACTACTAAGGAATGGTGCATTTGTTATATTACTGATGCATGTGAATTGTGTATCATTCGTGTTGAATTAAGGGAGGCTCTAATTTATATTTTGATGATAATAAAATATTTTTGCTACTAATATTCTATTTTTAGTAATTAAAAGAAAGAAAAATCAAATTATTCAAATATATGAATCAATTAAGGCAAAAGACATGACATAGAATAACATGAAAGATTAAGTGATCTTTAAGGCAACAAGGAAGTAATGAAGAAAATTCATGGGACTCAAAGTCAATTAGAGCGAGATCAAGGAAGATTTGAGACCTTTCAATTTGTAAAAATTAATTTAGTGCTTCTTGTACCCTTACAATATTTATTTTATTGCTTTAAGGGCTTTATATGCATAAACATAACATACTGAATCTCAATGGACGCAATTTTTTAATCTATTAAGAGAAATTAAGGTTTTATTTTGAAATATATATTTTTATTTTTAAAACATAATTTGAGAAACTTTAAAAGTTAGTTAAGTTTTTATTACAATTAGGCTATCTCATCTTTTGAAAAACTTGAAGTTTTTACAATTTAGTGGCTTAAATGTGTTTTTAAAACTCAGTTTCAATAAGGAATCTATTAGTAGAAGGTTTTGGATCTACTAACCTATCTGATTATATATAGAGACAGGATGGGTGGTTATGCATATGCTAGATATTTGATTAGTTAATGTGCTAATTAGTAAACTATTAGCAAGCTGATGAGTTTCATCAACTGTTGGGACTCAAAGAGACTCGAGCTATATAAGCTTACACATAGGGGAAGCATAAACAGGGGCTTGTATGGCTTGTGAAAGGTTCAATTCAAGTATTAAAAGGAAGCAAAAGATCATAGTTATAGAATGTAATTGGCATCGTACCCAAAAGTAAATCAGTGTTGACCTTTTACTAGATAATACATATTAAAGATCCAAAAGCAAATTTGTTTCAAAGTTCAACTATTAATCAATATCAAACTCGTGTAGGATTCACGCACTAAAAACTTTAAAAAAACCGGTGGTGGTATTGACTACTCAAGTGTTAGATTCGTACTCTAACTAGTTAGGGCTTTGTAATTTGTGTTATTATTTTTGTTGAGAACTTTAGTTTTAGGGTTTTTATGTTTTTAGGATTTTATGTCTATATAAGGCTATTGTTAGTCACTGATGGCACCCAAAAGGGAGGTAAATTGGTTGTTTACAAAATTCAATAATTTTTCTAGCTCATATACTCAATTAATAACAATCAATATTAATAGGTGTGAGAAAATTGCTTAATATAAATTAATTAAAGAATTGAACTTTAATTTAAAGAGGATAAGGAAAAAAGAATGTAAACTAATTTATAGTGGTTTGGCAAATAACCCCTACTTATGTACACTCCTAAGACTTTTATTCGAATTCCATTATAATTCTTCTTTCAAGGCAAAGAATAACCTTTGCACAATCTTTCTTTGTAAAGAGGAACCCTTTTTTCAATCTTCTTCCAAGGTAAAGAGGAATCTCAATTTCACTTGTACCACTCCTAAATATAATAATATATTGCCCGAATCAAATATTATAACTCAAAATATCTCACTTTATTACTTGATAACTCCAAAATGAATCATTCACACAAATATGACACAATAATGCTAAAATGATTGAAAAACTATTTGAAATGTATGTATGCAATATCTAAAACTTTTTAATGTTAAATCCAATGAGAAAACATATATTTATAGTGTTTTAGGACTCAAAGTAGTTGTTGGAGCCAAGAACTAGTTATAACAATGGTTGTATAATGTGCTAGTTGACCAGTAAAGGATATTGGTTAACTAATAAGATAGATACTATAACATTGGTTGGTTTACTTGTTCACCAATATGACAGATTAGTCAACAAGTACATTTATTAATGTGACAACAAACTCTCAATACTTTAAAGATAACAACTTTAGCCTATATTGGGAGATAACTAACCTAACATGATTTTAATAATTTTAAATGCTTAAAACCAATTTGTTAATCCAACTATAATTAAAATACTTCTTAAAATGTTCCCTAAAGATTAAGAGGTTTTTATATTAAAATCAAAAGCTTCAATGTCTCTTGTTGAATGTAAAGGCTCATGTAAAGAAGTAAGATGGAATGATTATGAATAGTGAGCCTTTTGAATCATCAAATTAACAATATGGGATCAAAAATAGTAATATAAAATGTGGAATGACCTTGATGAACCTTTTTTTTTTCTTATTTTGATCTTCTTTCCATCAATTGCAAATTTTAAATTTATTTTGACTAACTTCATACATTATCTTCTTAATTTTATAGCTTCATTTTGTTCTAATATTTCTTTTCATTAAAATAATAAACATATCACTAGTAATTGTGTTTTTTTATCATCAAAACATCGATTGGAACATTCATTGGTTGAAAAATCTCCCAATTTTTGGTGAAGACAAAATACTTGTCATAATAGAGAACAATAATAATAAAATTAATCATACAAATAAATATCAAGATAGTGGTTAACTTTCACTTCATTCATGCCTAAAACATAATTAAATATGAAGAGAATAATCCAACATCAAGAACAAAAGAGATATTCTAAATTAAAGAAAATCAAAGAGAGTCATACATGGAGATAATATAATTTACTCAAGCTTATCATATAAAGTGAAGGAAATAAAAAAATTACAAAATAGTTAGTACCCTTAAATTTCATCACTCCCCCAAAATTTAATATGACTAAACAAAATTTAAGATGTATTGAAAAATTTAATTAATAAAAATTTTGAAAATCCTAAATATGAAATTCAAGGATGAAAATTTTTCAATTGTAATCTAATGAGTGATGATGTTCTTAAGGAAAAGAGTGAATTATTTGAGGTTTTGGAGGATTAAAGAAGGTGAAGGAGATAATAAAAATAAGAGGACTCGTTGACCACATGACTCAACTAGTCAACCATTATCAATGTTTAGAGAGAAGAAAGGGTGAATAGTGGCAGTGTGGTGACAATATTGGTTTAGTTTTAAAACCTGACTATACTAGTTGACTTATGAGTGATATTAGTTGACTATTAAAGGATATTGGTACACCAAAAAAGCGACTAAACAAAGAACAAACATATTTGGAAAGGCAGAAAACAAAGTTTTTTATTACATTGGTCAACCATATTAAGATATTGATCAACCAATATATTAAAAAAAATTTAAAAAACTTTACAACTCAAATTTAACTTTTAAAACACTTAATGGGTATAGTAATATCAATCAATAATTATTTAAAAAAAATAAAAGAGCCTTCAAGCACACAAAGTCAATCAAAAAAATAAAAGGAGTCCTTATTATCCAGAATTTCCATCAAACATACCTAATTCTCTTCTTATTTAACAAAATTTATCCTTATTCAAAGGTTTAGAAAAATAATTACCCAACTAATGTAAATTCTTACCTATTATCCTCATTTTGTACAATAATCTCTAAGTACTAAAGTTCACACTTTAAAATTTATTATTAAACATATAATTCAAACACAAATAATCATCATTTGGAGTTTATACTCAAATTCACAGGTAAACACAAGTTATCGTATATTCTAACTTATGAACTAATAATTACCTCATATTGATCATTACTTATGAGAGACTTAAATAAAGATTCTTCTTAAGTTTACAAACTACTGAAGACTTCTTAGCCTTCTCATTTCTCTCATTGGGTTTAACGATTTTCCGTTTTGAAAAATCTTTAGGGCTAAATTCTGCAGTTCTTACAATAACATCTTTTAGACTTTCTTAGAGACAAGAAGGTTAGATTCTTCAAGATCAAATTGATAAACATCTCAATAATATTCAATTTAATAACTACTATATCTACTATATACTATTTGCTCTTTATTTTTAAAAGCCTTACAAACTAATGTAATCAATGCGTTTTAGGAACAAAAATAAGCTTGGTTCCTTCTTCTTTTTAACTCATACTTTCAGGTTTGCTTGATATTATTTGTTTAAGAAAACAAAATCTATCATCGTGTTCATACTTACCACAAAAATGACATACCATGTTATATAGGTGATGATGATTCATAAATGCATTTCTATGTGTGTACAGATGATGGGGAAACTTCTTTTGGACATTAAAGTTATTGAATGGTCTCTTAGTATGGTGAAAATTTCTACCATAATTTTATGTATAATTCCTACTATGAATGAAGGCTTGATGCATGCTTCTTTATGGTCTAAAGGGATCTGAGTAGGCTTGCTTGTTGTCATAGAGTTTATGTTTATTTTTCCCTTGATGGTATTGAACTCTACATCTAGGTTGTGAGCCATATATGAAAGCACGATTCTTGTTTCTAGAATTAGTCCTAAAAGAATGTGTATGCATATGTTTAGATGTGGATGCTCCATACCCACTTGTCTCATTAAGTAATGGTTCTTTAATATACAAATATTTCCCCTTGACAAATTTGTTTTTAGAATTGCCTTCACTTCCACAGTTATATTTTATTTCATGCATATCATTTAATTTTTTTTAGCTTATAACATGTTTTCTAGTTTTTTTTACTAAACTTGGACAATGAGTCCTTAAGGGAATCTATCTCTTTTTTTTTTCAATGTTTCATTCTTATGCCTTAATGCATCTAAGTTATGATTGTCATTAATAATCACATTTTTTATGCTTTAATGCTATGAAATTCACTTTTTATCTTTTCACTCTCATTTATGCACATATCCAACTTTTTTTTTGAACTTCCTTTAGTTTTAAAGATAATTTCTTCTTTTTCTTACTTATAATTTGAATTTCAACTAATTCATCATATGTCGTACCATTATCACTATTATTACAAGAATTAGGGTTGGATGTTACCTCATCATTGTCCATAGTTGTAAAGCATATAGAAATTATCTCTTCCTCCAAATGCTCGCTTTTAGATTCACTTATATTATCCATAGTTGATGTTTTAAGTGCTTTTTATCATCCTTTTTTTATTTCCTATAATTTCTTTCATTGAGGACATTATGACTTTATTGGTTGGGTTTTCTACATTCAAAGCAAATAATGTTAGAGGATTTATATTTTAAATTACTTTTACTTTATTTGAAGTCATTTCTTTTGTAGAATTTATTCTTTAAGAACTTCTTGAATTTTTTAGTGATTAAGCTAATGTCTTCTTCTTTGATTTCACTAATTGATGTCTCTTCCTCTTTGCTTGATTCTTCTTTTAAGGCTTTAAACAAGAAAATTTCTTCTTTGGAAGCAATATTTCTTCTTGCGTCATTTAGAGCCTCATTTCGTTTATGAGGAGAGATTCAATAAGTTCCTCCAATGGTAGTATTGTTAAGTCCTTAGCTTCTTATATAGCTGTCATTTTAGCTTCCTACGTCTTTAGAAGTGGCCTAAGCAACTTTTTTACCATTTTAACATTATTATAGGTCTTTCCAAAACCTTTGAGAGCACTGATAATATCAATAAATCCAATATACATGCTAGATATGCTTTCATTATTCTTTATTTGAAACAATTCATATTGATGTGTTAGCATGCTTACTTTACTCTCTTTTACTTGATTACTTCCCTCATGTGTAAATTCTAAAGTATGCCAATTTCATGATCCGTTTCACATGTAGAGACCTTATTGAATTCATTTCTTGCTAATGCATAAAAAAGGATGTGTATGGAACTACTATTTAAGGAAACTAATATCTTATCTTAAGGTTCACATTCTTCCTTTAATTTAGGTACCGTTTTGTTATCTACAATTTTTATAAGAATAAAGGGACCATTTGACACTATTTCCCATAGGTACACTTTCAACCATTAAGAACAATCTCAACCTAGTTTTCCAATAATGGTAATCATTTCCTTAAAGAAAGGTGGTTTACTAATGCCTTGTCCCTCTTGATTGAATGATGATGATGATGCCCTTAAATATGCCACTATGATCTTTTCTATAGGATTTCATTACAAATGTTAGCCTAATAGACCTAAGCTAATACTACTTGTTAGTCTTTAATAGCACCTAAGGGGAGTGATTAGGTCTTTACAAAATCTAATAATTTTTTAGCTAATATACTCAATTAATAATAGCCAATATAAATAAATATAAGGAAATTGCTTAATATAAATTAATCAAACAATTGAAAAAAAAAATTAAAGAGGACAGGGAAGAGAATGCAAACTATATAGTGGTTTAATAAAAACTCTTACTTACATCCAGTTTCAAAACTCTTCTTGGAATTCCTCTATAATTCTCCTTTCAAAGCAAAGAATAACCTTTGTACAATATTTATCAATAAAGAGGAACCCTTCTTATATTCTTCTTCCAAGATGAAAAAAAACCTCAATCTGACATATATCACCGTCAAATACAATAATATATTGCCCCAATCAAATGTTACAACTCAAAATACCTTACGCTATAACTTGATAACTCCAAAATAGCTTACTTGTATAAATATAATATAATGTTTTCCAAATGATTGAAAAACTCTTTGAAATGTGTGTATACAACAACCAAAACCTTCTTAAATCTAAAACCAATGAGAAAACACATATTTATACTGCTTTGGGACCCAAAATAGTTATTGGAGCCAAAAACTAGTCTTTATAATGGCTACATAATGCACTGGTCAACTAGTATAACATATTGGTTGACCAGTATATATTTACAACACTAGATTCACTAGCCATGAAACATCGGTTAATTGGTAAAGGATACTAATCGAACAATATGAAAGATTGATCAACCAGTACATTAACCAATGTTAGATTGATCAACTAATAAATTAACCAATGTTACAACAAACTCTCAATATTTCAAATTTAACAGCTTTAACCTATATTAGTCAACCACTAACCTATATAAGCTAACTAATCACCTAAAAAACATGATTTTTACAATTTTAAATGCTTAAAACCAATTTCTTTAATCCAAATATGATTTAAAATCTTACCTAAAGATTAAGAGGATTTTATATTAAAATCAAACGCTTGAATGCCTCTTGATGAATGTAAAGATTGATGTAAAGAAATAAGATAAAATGATTATGCATTATGAGCCTTTTGGATCATCAAATTAACAAAGCAAGATTATAATTAGTAATACAAAATGTGGAATAACTTTGATGAGCTTTGATCTTCCTTTTGTTTTATTTTGATCTTCATTTCATTTGTTGCAAACTTCAACTTCTCTTTATCGACTTTATACACTACACTATTTTCTTAAATTTATGGCTTCATTTTATTCTAATATTCCTTTTCATCAAAATAATAAACATATTAATGGTAATTATCTTTTTTATGATCAAAAACATTAATTGGAACCTCCCTTGGCTCGATAATTATTTTATGAATGTAATTGATAGCCTATGATTATCGTTATTAAATAAAAAACCTAGAATCTTATCTCTCCTAATTTGTTCTTTTCTAGGGTGTGCTGATTCATATCCTTCTTTGTGTATTTTTGTGTTTGACTTCTTAGATTAAACTATTCTCAATGGAACGATCCTTGGTCTTATTTATATTGATATTGAATCTCATTAATCCTATTAATAAGGTTCATATCATAATTGTTATCTTTATATTCATGTTCATTTTAGATCTCGTTATTTACATACTCAATATATTTGCATCTTTGTTCCGTACGCTCAATATTCATTACTATTCTTGTCATTCTTCAACATTTTTTGGGAACGTATTGTTCTTAAGTTTTGTTCCTTGTTTCTTGAGTTTCAATTTAATAAAATTTTTTATTATCATTCTAAGGTCTACTAATAAAATTCCTAAAAAGATGTCATCTACAGTTACATAAATTGGTGGCTAGTTGCAATACCCATTACAAATTAGGGTTTAAATTCCTGTCTGATAAAGATAAGGTATTTAATGGAACAAATATATCATATCTATTCATTTATTTATTTTCAGTATTGTTCAATTTAAACTTTTCAATTTCTTTTTCTTTTTTTATTGAGTCAATTGTGCTCCTTTAAACTTAATTTCTGGTTTGTAATTTTTCTAATTTTGTGGTCTAATTTTTATTTTATTTCATGTCCAAATTTTCTTCTTTAGGAATATTTGATTAAAAACGGGAAGATTTAAACTAAATTTCTTAACTTATATTGAACTATTGCAAAGAACCTTTAATCAAGATTTTAGGTTCTAAATTGAGTAAAAAATTGATATAAACATGTAAGAGAGTGCTTTTACTACTAATTTTTCATGCAGTATAACATGACTCATAACTTAAAACATAAATTTCTCTAAAGATGAAGAAATAAGTGAGGAGGAAAGATTATGAGAATATCAAAAAGACTTTATAACAATCATCAAAAGCTAATACAAGAAACTTCTTCAATAATTCATTAAAGTTCAGGATAAGTTGGAAAAAGATAAAGCTATTATAGTTGGACTACAACATAATCTACCTCTAGCTACTAGGATGGATGACTTTGAGGTGAATGATGAAGTTCAAGATGCTACTAACTACTTAGGAATGTTAAATTTCAAGGGTGGTAAAGGAGGAAGAGGAGGAAGATAAGGAGGTGGCAAGTTTGGTGTATGGTTTGAAAAGAAGTATGAGAAAAGGGTGGATAATAAGATGGGAAGAATTAAGATGACAATTACACCTTTTGTAAAGAAGTTAGATACAAATGCCTAATTAGAGTGGGAGAAGTGTGTGGAGCTAGTTTTGATAAATAAAAAAACATTTTATATGAGAAAAAGAGTTAAGTTGGTTATGACAGAGTTTAGTGGCCATATTATGGATTGGTCAGATTAACAAATTCTTAACAGAAGGAGGAATCGAGAGTCACCCATTAGAAATTATGAGGATATGAAGTTGTTAATGAGGAGTGATTTGTTCCATATTTCTATTATAGGGCGCTTTACTGAAGATTATAGAAGTTAACTTAAGGTTTTAGTAGCGTGTAGGAGTGCTACAGAGAGATGGAGTTTGCCATGGCTAGGGAAAAAGTAGAGGAAGATAGGGAAGTAGGGGTCAATTTATTTATAGGTTAAACCTAAAATTATCAATTTGATAGAACTAAACCATTATATCAAATTAGAGGATATAGTACATATGGCCATAAAGGTGAAGAGTAATTTAAAAGAAGGATTTATAACCATTTTGTTGGTTTTAGTGCAAGCTCTTCATCATAGAGCAACTTAGGAAGCATAGAGGAGGAAGAAGCTCTAAAGACAAAATATGAAGTAATTACACCAAAGTGCAAGTGCTAATTAGAGTGAAAGATAAGGTTAATTTCTCTTTAATAATTGGGAATCGGGATGTCTAATGCTTCAAGTGCTAGAGGAGAGTGCATATAACCTCACATTGGTCTAATAAGAGAGTGTGATGATAAAGGAGGAGAGTATGTATTATGAGTAAAGAGCTAGTGAAGCATAAAATGTCCAACTTAGAGGATGATATGTCTATCTTAAAGAATGTTAGTATGAGCAGTTCATAACGAGACTCAAATGGGAAGTTTGTTAGTCAATAAAAGGGCATTGAGCATACATGTAGTATAGTATGAAGCTAATGAATAATAGGAAAGCCTTTTCCATACTATAAATTCCATTAAGGATCAGGTGTGAAATATGAGTATAAATGGGGGACTCCAAAATCCATTACAAGGATATTAACAAGCTCATCAGGCTTATGATATGGAGACTGATAAGAGCCATATGCAATCTCTTAACTCTCCTAAAGATTTGAATTTGATAATGAATTGGAACAACATAATAGGCAAAGCCTCTAATTCATCCATTTACTTTAGCCTTCCTGCTAGTCTTGAAGGTCAAAGAATTGCATCCTTAGATATTGATATATTTAAGGAAGGGCCTCAAAGTTAGACTACAACCTTAGTTAGTTCTTTTTATAGGAAAAAGGTCATATTTCCCTCTAATAATTACCTAGGCTTATAAGAACTGGAGGGAAAAAAGGTTACAAGATGTAACATCCCGTTTCCATAGAACGGGTCGGACCAGAGCAACGGGTCCAAGTGTGGTAAATCAGAGAAATTAGAACAACACATCTCATGCTCATGCATTTGTGAACAGTGATATGT